>CM076572.1:114150220-114453171 GCA_034641835.2 Pinus albicaulis
CTTGTGCTATAGCCGTGGCATCATGGATGGAACGGCCCTTAAGGAAACCGTATTTCTCTTTTGAGAAGCAAGCCGACAGTGTTCCTTTTAGACGCTCAACAATAATCTTGGATGTTATCTTGTAAAGAACATTACATAGAGAAATCAGTCTGAAATCGGCAAATGATTGGGGATCATCCAATTTAGGAATTAGAGCAATGAAAGTAGAATTAAGGTTGGCCGGCATCACTCCCCTCATTCTGATATGTTCAATAACCAGAGTCAATTCCTCCCCCATCAAATCGAAGAAATGGATAAAAAATTCCGCAGGCCACCCATCAGGGCTCGGACATTTATCCGAAGAAAAAGCTTTAAGGACCTTCAAGACTTCATTCCCTGTGACAGCACAATCCAAATACGAAATGGCCTCAGCATCAAAAAATCTATTGACATGTTCCAACAGCCATACCTAATTATCATTATTGATGCTGTCCTGTTTCGAGTAGAAGGATGAAAAGTATGCAAGCGCTTCATTTTGGATGTTCTGGTTTGTATGAGAAACATAACCATCCACCCGCTTAATGCTCCAAATAGCATTCCTATTCTTCCTTCCATTTGCATACTTGTGGAAATACCTTGTGTTCTGATCTCCCTCGGCCAGCCACGTAATTCTACTCTTCAGCCTCCAAGTGATCTCCTCAATCCTCAGGATTTCTCTTTTCCTTTCACATAACCTTGTGAGTTCTTGTAATATGTGCTCGTCAGGATAGCGAATAATGAAAGAGGATATGATCAATTCCATCTGTCTCTGTACATCCCTAAATTCCTTCTTAAGATTCAGTTTCTTTTCACGCTCCCATGACTTAGAGGCAATCTTAACTTTCTGTAGTCTATAGTGAAAGAAATCCCATACATCTGAAAATGACATGTCATATTCAGCGCGCCATATCTCATCAACAATACCTGTGTATTCAGGGTCCTCAAGCCATATTCTGTTGAACTTGAAAGGACGTCCAAAAACCGCCGCATTGTTGGACCAAGAAAAAGAGATTGGCATATGATCCGAGATGTCGGATGCCAGTATCATAGATCTGGTATTCTCCATGATATCCGCAACTGATTCTTTCACCAACACCCGGTCAAGCCTTTTCCCAATGTAGTTATCACCCCCCTGCTTATTGGACCATGTAGGTGCAATTGGGTGTGGCCTTATGTCCTTCAGCCCTTGTGTATAAAATATATCATTTAGAAACCTAGCCAGAGGATCCAAACGAGCAACATTGCCCCAAATTTCATCCGCGTTAAGAGTTGAGTTAAATTCGCCCATCATTATGAGGTTTGGAAGAGATAAAATACCCGACACCTACATTTTGTTCCAAAAAGCCACCCTATTAGCATATGGAGCGTATATATTGATGAGATTAAAAATGCCTTGCAAACCTCTAAGCCGGCTTGATAATAGGATACCCCCGAAAAAGCTAAATGCCTTGAAGGAAACAAAATCAGGGTTCCACATGGCAACCAAACCCCCGGACCGGCCACTTGAGTTAATCGCCACCGCTTGCCATCCTTTTTTGATGTTTAAAAACATATTAATAGCCTTCGAACGATTGGTCATAGTCTCCTGTCCCAAAAAAACAATAGGATTCTTAGTAGAAATGAGTTCCTTGAGGCAATGGCATTTGGGGGCATCGCCCAACCCCCTTAGATTCAATGAAATGATGTGAGTCATGAGAGTGATGTCCGAGGGTGGCTTGCTCTAAGCGCCCTGGTTGAGCCATCCAGACCATCATATCCAGCAATAGGAACTTCTGACAGGCCCACATCATCATCGGAGAACAGAGATACAGACTTTAGCTTCCCTTTATTCAGCCTGCAAGCTGCCTTTGCCTTCTTCTTGATAGAATAAATAGCAGTCGATAAGCCAGAAGAATGTTTTGGTGGTGAAGGGATAGGTTTATGAAATACCGTTAAGGCAGCCAGGTCAATGTTGGGATTCCCCAGCAGCGAATCAATATCACTCCCTATTGAATTCCTAGGGGAATCATATAGGTTAAAAGGTCCAGATTTGTTCGGAGAATTGTGTGATGAACCAAGGTTAACCCCATAGACCGAGCTATCATCTACCAATAGGCCCGTAGCAGTACGAGATGATTCCCCCCCAGTTATCATAGCCGGCTTGTACAAAGGCGGGTCATTCTCTGGAGAATTAAATTCTCCAGAGTAAATAGGAACCATAGACTGTATGTCAGCATTGTAGGATGTGGACGCTGTCCCAATTGATTTCCCTAAATTATTGCACGAGATGGGATTATTGTCTGGAAAATTGGATTCATTGGGGGCAAAAGAAGGACATGGGACCAGGGCATCCATATCCTCCGGAATGTTTATAACATGTGAGGGGCCAGAATTTGGTGTATTATCAGATTGTGGCTAAAGAACCCTATACAATTTACGACCAACAGATGGATGGCGAGCAATATTGGGAGGAACCACAGAATCGGAAATAGCAGAGTCAAGTTGACCTTCAGCAAATTTGTAAGGTTCATCATCATGGGACATATTAGAAGTCATACCTTTTTTATCACCGCCCGATGTGCCCGAACCCTCGTTGCGTCGACCAGCATCACTCACAGCCGTATGACCCTGTCCCGCCTTTCCAATGCAAAGCCTGAAAGGGCAATGATCCCTAAGGTGGCCAGTCTTATGGCAAATCAGGCACCGAAAGGGTATACCCCAAAAATCAATACGTTGATGGTGCCTTCTGTTGCACCATAGCAAATCAATGTCACCTAGAAGGCCACCCATATAATTTATCTCAACAAGAATCCACGCAATCCGCTTATCAGCAGTACCCACAATACTAGGGTCAATGTATTTAGTGGATCCAATTGAGTCACCAATTGTGCGCAGTGCCTTGAGGGTCCAGAACTCTAAAGGCAAACCAGGAAGCTTGACCCATACCAACCTGCTTCGTGGGGCCTCCAGAACCGGATTAAAACCAATATACCAAGGAATAATCTGTAAGAAACATCTGCCCCGAACCCAAGTGCAGTCTGTAACCTTGTGGACGTCCTTTTCATTCATAAAATGGACGCTGAACCATCCATTAATGAGCTTGCTGAATATAGGAGAATATCCAATAATGGATTTCCATTTCTTGTTGACCCATGAAGCTGAATCAAAATCCTCACAATCAGGGAAAACCCATCTGCACACAATAGCCCTATGTTGTAAGCTCATCACCCGAATACATAGATCATCGTAGTCCAGACTGACTTCTTTGATCTCCATCCTCTGTTTGAAAACCTTCCTCTTACCACGACGAACACCTCTTTGAAAATGTCCTCTGGACCGATACTTTGAATTACCTTTAGAACCAGAAGAATCTAGTAACACCTGTTTGATGATAGCATCGTCCGCTTCGAAATCAGCAGAAAGGAAGCCACCGCCACCTTGGGCCCTATCCTCCAGATTTGACTCGTGTCTTATGCCACTCATGTTGGAGTAATGTCAAAACACAACAGGAGTCAATACGACTGCATGTACAGAGTGCCGCCACCTTAAGAAGATGTCAGCCCGTTCAGAGTGACGACGACGATGTCAGGGTCCTATGTGTTGCTTATAAAAGCGGAATGTGAGAAAACCTTGAAGTCTTCAACAACAATAAGATATGTAGTTAATAGGATGTCGTTGAGATTGTTGTATAGATTTTGTGACCCGTTGAGGCATGTGCCAACCGGGTGGATTGAATAAATATATCGCTGACCACCTACCTAACCTGACAAACGTACCCATCTCCGTCACCAGAACTAAATAGAATGTTCATAGGACCAAGATTACTACATAAAGGTCCATAAATAGCGATAAGACCAATTTACGAAATCACACCATCCTTTGTCAGAATAAGGAATAATCATGTGTACTACTTAGTAAATTCCACATAAGATGCCGGCATTCCAAACTTAGCAGCCTTGATCATCATACCTGTCACCGATCATGCCTGATCATCCCCCGCCGTCATATAGCCCCTGGCATCGAACAACTATACCGATACCATCTCGGAAAATTCAAATTTCAAAACTTTGTAC
The DNA here is from genome assembly GCA_034641835.2 of Pinus albicaulis. Taxonomy (NCBI): domain Eukaryota; kingdom Viridiplantae; phylum Streptophyta; class Pinopsida; order Pinales; family Pinaceae; genus Pinus; species Pinus albicaulis. The sequence goes on from CM076572.1 coordinate 114,154,291, forward strand.
CGGGATGACAAATCAAACAAAGAATAACGATGGAAACCCGTCCATGCTACTCCGAACTAAGCATGGCAACAACAGCAGCAGAAGCATCCTGGGATCGACCACCACCTTCTGAATAACCTGAAACCAAAGCTTTTACATGGACGAGATATAACTACCAGATCCGTGAACCAACGCCAAGTAGAGAACCCATGAGAGCGATGACTGGACTCATTTGAAACTGAAACAATCGATAAGGATGAGTTCTCATTGCAGCCCACCTGAGTTACCATAAGCCCCGAGGAAATGTAGTCTGATTGTAAAACCCACAACCAACTTTAACGTGTAGGAGAAAAACAAGAGCATAGCCACCAAAAGCGACGAAATTGCCCTTAAAGGTACCAGCTATAATACTAGAACCATTCTTTGATAACTGCAGCTCTCATACCATCATTAGCCACCATGAGCAACAAAAAATGTTCACCCAGGGTTCCAGCTATGTAAATATTACCGCACTCATGACATAGCACAAGCCACCATAAGCATCATAAATCCTCGATGGGTACCAGCTTGGTCTGCCACCCTCATGAAACGCAAATAGCCACCGGGAGCAACAATTTTATCCTCATAGGGTTCCAGCTAAATATAAGAGCTGCAGCACCCGAAGTTCAGCAATAGCCACTAAGCATCTGCCCCCACCTTAACCTTCACTTATTTCTTCACGATAATGCACCTTGCAGTTGCCTCAACCTCGCTTTCATACATACGCCTCATCCTTTTGTTTCTTGTCCTCATCATTTTCATACTTGATGTTGAAAAAGAAGCACCCAACGGCGCTCCAAGGGCATAAGTACAAGTGAAAGCTCTGGTACATAAGTTCTTGCCTGAGTTGGGCTGAGCGATGGACTCCCAATCTAGGCTATATTATAAACGTTGCTTTTGAAATGCAGGTTAGACTACAGGCGTTGTATACCAAAGCCATAATTTCATTAGATTACAGGCATTGTCAATTTATCCCATGAAATTTTTTTCAAAAAATCCAATCCCTGCGCTATGGGATAAATCTATGAGAAAAAGGGTTGTGACGGATTCTGAAAACTAAAACCAACCGGAATCTGAGAGAGGGGGCACGTTCCACATCTATATTAGCTTCTAGCGCTTCCTCAAATTTTCGTGGAGCGACACAGAAGACGAGCCCACACAATTTTCTAACTGTCATTATTATTATGAAACGCTAAATCTGTATGTTCATGAAATTGAAAAAATCTCACAACAATCTGAACGACAGGAGGAACCCCTGCGCGATGGGATAAATATATGACAAAAAGGGTTGTGACGGATTCTGAAAACTAAAACCAACCGGAGTCTGAGAGGGGGCACCAACCGAAGTCTGAGAGGGGGCACGTTCCACGACCACATTACCTTCGAGCGCTTCCTGAATCTGAGAAAGGGGCAGGTTCCAGGAGGACATTACCATCTCAAATATGTTCGTTATTAATATGCTCATTGCCTTGCCTAGCCCAATTGACGCCAGGTTTAAAATTCCTCGTCATGTAGCATAATTAATATCACTCGATTGGTAAATGAGATAATGCAGATGTTTCTGTAATCTTTTTCTATCAAAGCTGAACTTCTAAACGCTCATAACAGACAAGAAATTTCCCATATTATGCGTTGCGTTCTGGTCTTTCCGTACAATGATGAACAACTTACATTTTTTATCACTGACTTAATTAAATTAAATAGTGGGTTAAATCCATTTTTATTCAATATTTTGTTTATTTTTCGTATGGTTTTTAATTTAAAATAAATTAAAAAATTAAAAAATACATTAAAAATTCTGATAAATGAAATTATAATTATTATAAAAAAAATATTAATAAAATAAAATTATATATATAGATATATATAAAACAAGATTTAATTTATCTTATTCCAAAAAATTATTTATTTGATTAATGTTTTGGCAGAGGAATAACTGCAGTGACATTTTTCATTAAAAAAAACTTAATAAGTATTTATTTGGTTAAGAGGAGAACAATTTATCCTTATTGCGTGACACAATACAGTGTAATAAATTTAATACAATGTCATAAATTGAAACAAATTTTTATATAAATATTGTAAAAAGTGGAAAAAGAATGTAGTTGTGATGTGATTTATATATGTGTATTAATTTATCTTAATTATATTTATTAATATATTAAAGTATTTAGGTTATTAGATATGTTAATTTCAAGAAAAATATTGATTTACAAGATTTTTACTCCATATAATTTTGGACAAAATCACTTTTTTTCAATAACACAATTAAAATAAAGCATTGTCACATTATTGGGTGATTTGCCCCTCAAATCCAGTTAAATATATTGATAACGGTCAAAGTATTTTATTGAAGCAAAAAAAAGGGTGAGAAAATGTGAAAACCAGAGTAAGTCCGTTTTGAAAATCCAACCCTATCCGGCATCAACCTACGTCAAAGGGCACGTTTTATTTATGTACATTCAATCTCTGAATTATAATTATTCAAAACCAACGGCAACGATTTTTGCGCTGTTTTGCTTGCTGCCATAGCCCACGCGGCCCAGGCAGGCTGATGCAGCCGCCAGCGGTTTTGTATTGCCCGCCCAGATTAATGGTTTATGGCAGTGAAATAAGGCCTGTTTATTTATGTAAGCAGTCAATCCATAATTATGTTAATCACGTAGATATCAATGTTGTTGTTGAAAGGTCGTGTGGGCGGAAAGATTATCATAAAACTTATTTTTTTATTATTATTGACATTGTTAGTGCCTTTTCACATGCGATTGTGATGAAAATTTTACCCAAATGACAACCGGTAAATCCTTGTTCAGGACCAGACATTTCAGACTCTGGAATATAACAGGCCAGCTAACAGCACGAAAAGATGATCTCTTTTTGAAAAATGAAAGCTTCGACGTTACCTGAAAGCGACTATTTTATAGTAATTGTTGACCGCAACAATAAAAATGGGAACGACACATTTTATTTTTATTTTTAAATGGATTATACCGATAGGTGTTCTCGCGATGGCGGAAGACTCGCCGTGGCGCTTTCGAGAGGAGTAACGGTCTGGTCCATTGTTAATCGCCATAAACACCATTGCCAAACCCGCACAGCAGGTGGCACGTCCAGGTGGCAGTGCATCAGCAAGCGTACCGCCGTTAAGGTTAACGGTATCGTCGCCAGACAACGCAAACAGGGCAATTAAGAATTATACTCAGAGACAAACATGGAAAGGAAGTGAAATTTTCACCGGATTGTTTTGTCATAAATCCGTGGCGGCCCATCCATTGACCGGAACGTTCACCGTTATGCAGGAGGATCAATAAGAGGTTGAACTTCTGAGGAATTGTTTCGTGACCATAATTGCCAAAACACCCGCTACGTAAAAGTCATGGCCATGAAGATGGATATGACGGTTTTCACCTGCAACAATATTTGTTCCTTGAAGAATTAGTTGAACGGTCGTGTTATACCGAGAACTTTCACCTCGTGCCTTTCACCGGCGACGACAGGGGCATTGTTATGTCGCGTATAGCATAACCAAACTGGCGAGGCATATTGTGTTCGTGGCACACCCTTTCGTCAGGGCGCTGAAATGAAGGATTGAAAATGATGTTGCAGGACAAATGATATGTTATTCATACTTACATAAAAATCTGAACCATCAGACTTCCACAAGACTGCCTCGGCGGCGTTGATCAACTTTGTATTCGACAAGAACAGATTTTCGTCCATCGCCGAGGAACAAAGACCTCGATGAACGGAAAGCAAGTTTAAGTCCACATTTCACAAAGTTGAATATGCGTTGTGTCGTTGTAAAATGGAAGACTGTGCGGTTGAGCTGATGTGAGCTTCCTCGCGTCTTCAAAATGGCAGTGGTAGTCGTGTTATCAAAGGCAACTCCTGGCCCACTGAATATGCTCGAGCAGCCATGTAGACCGTTTATACCCTGATCCGCAACGAGAAGTATATCGGCCTGCCCAGGGTTGTTGCATCAGAAAATTTGTCCGAAGTGGCTTTCAGCATACAAAGCATCCACGGCCACAACGTACGCTTTGTAGACAATGAGAAGAATAGGTCAGTATTCATTGCAGCATTGATAACGCGTATATCGGCTTTCGGCTTTCACCGATAATATTTGTTGCTCCGTGCGATATTCCATCACCAAGAGAATAAACGAATCATTCTCCACACTAAATTGTATAATCACTTTGAAAACGGAAACCAGCGAATACATTAATATAGCGATAAACGCTCTGAATCAAACATTGGCAGGTCTCTGTTGTCCAGCCAGTGAAAAGCATCTGAAACGTTTGGGGCAGCTCCTGTTCTTGTTGCTTGTTCACAACATCGATAGGATTCCGCTCCAACTATTCTCTCAGAAAAGAGAACAATGGTTCAATATTTAACATAAATAGGAATTAAAATTAAAATGAAGCACCGTAATTTTACTGTTGAAAGAAGTTATAAATCTGTAAAATCTCGCAACATACCCAGAACAGAATTTGCATACCGCTTTGGTAAAGTATGCTGCGCCCAGTTCGAGAGATGATCAGTTCCAGATTACCCTGCCCGCCGAACTGCGTATGCCACCAGAGTCCCTTTCGGCTGCGACGGTGAATCTACAGGCACCCCTCCGGCGGTTGTAACACTGGTCACATCCAGGCCCACCAGCTCAGGCTGCCGCGGAATTCATACACTCAGGCGGGTTTCAGACCGGGCATAAACGATAAACGTAATCTGACTGTTTTTTCAAAACAAACTATAGATCAAACCACGGGTAATAGTAGAATCATATTTATTTTGAACAAAATATACTGAATCTGTTCCAATCGACACAGATACGCACCAGTGAATGTGAAGGCTATATTGTTTTTATTGTACACTTTGACTATAAGAGTGCTCTGTTGAGCTAAAATATCATGACCAGGAAACTGTCCAACCACAGTGATTATATTGTGTGTTCCACACAGCCTCGTGACAGAAGTAGATTTTGAAGCTGAATTTTCAATTAAACTTACCTACAGAATTTGCCTGGATAATAGATAACATATTACTAACATTGTGCCTGGAGACATCGAAGTTACATCTGTTATAAATAGCCATTCAACTCATATTGAATTTAACACTAGCTCAAACTCATGACTCATGAAACCTTCAGTACCTGACCCTAGCCTTTGATTCCCCCCCCCCCCATGAACGTATATATTTACATTTCATAAAATAAAAGATATGATAATCTCATATTAATCAAGCAAAAGCAATGACATCATTAATTATGAGGATCCTATTTTCTCACAGCCCATTAAATTAATAAAACTTTTCATACTTAACTCCAAAAAATTTAAATACTGAAATGAGAAAACAAAAAGTTAAATGATATCACAACTGGAATGTGTTAACTGAGCTGCTTTCCAAGAGTCTTCTTTTTATATATATACATAAGAGAGAGACAGAGAAGTATAAAAGCAAGATATTGAAGGTAAGAAAGAGACGGCAATGAAATGTGCAGAGTCTGTATTCCCAGTTGAGGCCATAGCAGTTTTCAAGAGAAAATCAGCCATAGGCCTAACTAACAAACCACAAACTGAGGTAGACACATGTGTAATAAACACCTCCATTGCACTTATACTAAACAACTACCAGAAAATCAGACAACAGAAATGAAAATTAAAATTTATATCCAGAGCTACATTCTAATGTAATGTGCAACTGAGGCATGTGTCTTACACCTGGCCAATTTCTGCATACTGACTGAACCATAGCATAAGTGTGTTGAATGACATGTGAGATGTGGTGTCACAGAACAACCGTGATCAAGAAGAAGGATTGGGGAATTAGGCCTTCACCAGTTCAGTCAACCGTGATTAAGGCATGTTGTTGAAGTTAGGTATTGGTGATCGAGAAGAAGACATCAGGATTGTGCTTTCTGAGATACTAGCACTGTCGTTATGGGTCTCCTCCATGGTTAGGTAGGCCGCGTCTTGCCTTATAATATTATGATTGAAAACTCTATCTTTGCTAAGTCTAAACACCAAAATAGATTTTTCTTTTTTAACACAGTACGAACTGTAGTATTTACCGTTAACCATTGCCTTCAGTATCGTTGGCTGTCACGTACTCATATATTTAAAATATGAAACTTCCTGTCCTGCTCTGCTCGTTGAACTGACTGTTTAAAACCCCACGATCTTTAAAAAATTACATAGAAAAATTGTCCAAATGTTTTTCCTAATGACAATTGGTCGAATGGATACAACGAGCTTTTTTCTAACCTTTTGATTTTGCGTTTAGTTTGGAATGAAAGCATCTAGATTGTCGTCTTAATGATTATCTGCCATTTTCATTTTGTGACAACTCCACGCTTCTGCGGCAGCTGTTCTGTTGACTTTTGTTCACGGTGTGTAACGCGGGAGATTTTTGTGGTTGGACATATGACCGTTCTCTCCTTTTTTCCACCGTGTCACATATTATCATTAATTGCAATTGCTGATCCTATAGTCGACCTACAAGATCCCCGCATTAGTACTCCCAAACTCGCAGTCGCAAATAAATTCAGAATGACGGTGTATAATGCAAAATGAATTAATGATACCTGAATTTTCATAACTTTAATTACATTAATTTGCTTCAATCCATAAGATTAAGGATATGCTTTTCAGTAGTCTTTATGTGACTCTTTTGCATGCTTACTATTGCTTTTTCCACAATTTTCTAAAAATTCGCAGGAATTCATTGAAAAGAGAAGTTTGATTGCTAAACTTGGTAATAACGGGCGTCAGAGAGGGAGTTTTTGAGGGTGTTGAATCCATATATAGAGTCAAAAAACCAAATTTTTGAAATAATGAAAACCAGATTTTTCTCAAATAAGCTTTTCACCCGGATTCCAAAGACTCGAACTCCAAAAAGTCTAAAGACAACCCATAATTCTTATACGAGAAACAAGACATTATTTCACTTTAATGTAAGACATTACTCAGCATTTTAAATGCTAATGGTGGAGTATCAAAACAATGTGGATTATGAATTTAGAACATTTACTACGATTATACAATATGATGGTTAGCATTAATTCCCATTGAAATTTCAAATTTTTGATAAATTCAACTCAAGACCATGTATCATGACAATAATTATTAAGGTCAAGCTTACACCATTTAAGCTAACCCAAGCGATTTTAAAATGTTTGTAGCTTAAATGATATGAGATGTATATGATGAATAAAGCAATGGTTTTTTCCAATATTTACTCAAAGTAGAACCATTTAAACAGGACAGTTGAGGAAGAAGCTCAAGGTAGAGTTAAAGAAGAAAATCTAGATGAAGTCGAGCAATTATATTCATTATTATTCATCAAATTGCTATTAACTAATAATAAAACCACATGAGTTACCTCTTTTCATAATACTAATATTATTTTACTTTATCATCATATGGATACCAACTTCACCTAATTGTACCACCAAATAGATTCATCACGTTTTTAATAATATATCTCATAATGAAATCTCCTGTGTCCAGATGACCATAATGTTGGATTTTAAACGTTAATATTATCTATAGTATGAAACCTTATTTAATGACAATAATCATATAAGGTAAATATTAAAACACAAGAAAGTTGTTAAGACTAATTTCATCTAAACCATAGAGTAGTTTATAGGATCCATGGTCACTTAATATATGGTATATGATAAAATTTCTAATAAGACTAGGCCCTCGGATTCAAATAAACTGAGATTAATTTTCATTGGGCTAATATCCTTTTCCTTTAAAATCGCAACAAGTTAATGTGCTTTTAGGTCATAAATTAATAAATGAATCGCTTTTCAATATTTTTCTACATTATGACGTAATTTTTATTTTTCATACCTGCTTCTCTAATGGAATAAATTAACTTAACTAGACAGCTTGTATTACCATCTAAATTTTAGGAACAGGTATTGTTAGAGATACTTGCAATGTATTTAATATGGATATCACTAAGATAAAAGAAACCTTTTAATAACCTCCTCATCTGTTATGAGACCCGCCCCAAAATAAAAGAAAAGGATAATATCCAACGCCTAGAATCACAACACTTGAGGGTAACCAAACCGATAAATAATGAATACAATTTTTGGATGATACAAATGACCAAAACGCCCATAATATCCGTAATAAAGTAATATAATTCAGCCTCACCAATAATAATAATTGCAGCATAATAACAATATTGGGGTTACAAGGATACACCCACAACAAATACAGTGTTATAAATAACAACAATAAGTGACCATACCAGTAATGCAGTAGGACCCAATATGTTCCTTTCCTTCAAAAGTGTTAGTCCTCAATGGAGGCAGACCTAATGCCTTATAAATTATCATCCTCCTACAAGAATCTTTCTGGTGGAGTTCTTCCATTTGATGGAGACATTTCAAATGGACTGGCTCTACAATGCTTAAATGCAGGTTTCTTTAACTTGATCAGTTCAAAATATGATTTTCTCCTTTCGCCATCAAGCTCACAATATTGTTTGAACTTGAAGCTATCCCCTAACTTTTTTACAACAAACAGGAAATTAAATGCACTTCACAAGTAGGAAGTTTAACTTTGTATGTCAGTAGTACCAATCTTTTTGCAACACCTCAGAAGGGAAGACATGGAAGATTTTGGACAAGAATTTATTATCCTTCCAGTTTTCTTGAGGGACATTGTCTGTATGGTTGTAGCCCAAAAATATTCACTTCCTCACATCAAACTTTCTTTTTATGTTGATGGTGCTTGTTGTTTCATTGATTTTGCCACATAGGTTAACTTTAAGAGTTCAGAATTTTGTCAGAGCGTTCTATGATATTCTAATGTCAAACTTAGAATTTTCTCTTAAAGAAGATGTATGGATGGTAATATATCCATAAAAGCAAATAGGTATCACTATTTTTAGTTTTAAGATGAAGAAGTGTTAACAACATTCATGGAGATGTAACCACTATAATCTACTGGAAGTTTTCTTTACCGGATACAAAACAACAAAGATATTCTTCCAAACATTTATTCACCATTCTCATTAATCACCTAAACTATATGATATTTGAGCCATGGAGTTGGCTGAGTACCCAAAACAAATAAAAAATAATTCGTTGGTGGCCCATAAAGAAATGATTCTGTCACTTTAAAACATCCTTCGTGTTTCCTATGAAGGCTTTTGAATTGTCTTCCATAATGTAATAAAGTAAATGTATTGCTTTGGGCTTGATGAGATAATGCAAAAGGTGTGGCCACTTAAAGTTCATCAACCAGTACCCACATTAAGAATCCTCTCTTAATGAAAATCCCAGATAAAATCCATTGAAAACTTCCTCCCAACTACACTTGGAATGACAAAGGTTGTAGAAATATGCTGGTTCAATTTGTTCTAATTTCATTTTGTCACAAGTTCAAACATTCTATTATCAAAATCTTTGTTGTTGACTTTATGTCATCCAAAAAATTCTTTCACCTCACTTCAAAATGAAGCTGACAACTTTATGTATTTTCTGCGAACCTCCCACTCAAAATAATTAAATAATTCAGCTGAAATGATAATTCTTTTTAACTATATTAGAAAGTATGTATGATTTTTAATCGTTATATTTTAATTTCATTTTTTTCTATTGAAATTTAACAAGCAAGTAAATAAAGATAAATGCAAAACAATAAAAAAAATTAAACAACAGAAAATCAATCTAGGAGTTCTCATCTGAACTATGGCTTATCATTTCCTTTCAGCTGGTTTGTCTTAATTCACTTTTGACTATGGTACAGTTTCTTTTGTTAGAAACCATTACCTTTAATCAACGTATATTTAATATATCCATAGAACACATGACTATCTATATATCCCCTCTATGAACATTCCAAATTTCGTAAAATGTAATCAGCTCCCTAATACCTATTCTTCTACTTGGGTTTCCAGCCACTGAAGTTTTTAAATGACACAAACCCTTAACTTCATATTTTCCTGCTTAATTAAAACCATGATGATATTCACTACACACCAGACACCAAATATTTCAATTAATAAATTGCTCAAACTATATTGCATCCCCAAATTAGCTGTCCTCCAATGTTGCCTATGTTGCCCAAACCTCATGACCAGCTTCTCTAGTTTCTGCAGTTTAAATGTTTTTAGAAACCACTTTCTATTGGTTCACACTCCCCAAACACTAATATAGACTATTCATTCATCACCCTGCCTCCTGTCATGTGAGCGAGCCTGCACACCCACGCACCCTCCAGTACCCCAGGGTTTGCTCAAAAACTTTCTCTGTTGGTTTTCACCTCAGAAGACCCAACATTTTCAAACTCCCTACCACAGACCTAATTTCACAAGGGCCACACCACCACGGTTCATCATGACATGGCCCAGCTGTCGCTAGGCCCTCAGCATCGCTGGCGGTGTGCTGCACCACAAGCCCCAACCCCAGAATGTGTTGCTTAAAAGTTCTCTTAGGCTCAAAACCATCTCACCAGATTTATAACAACGAAATATCCATTTTTAATAATGACCTCTGACATACCTAGTTTCCTTCTCAGACTGTCGAGACTTCGCTTCCCCAGGCCTCTGACTTTCATTTTGGCGCAAAACTGCCGAGCCTTCTGATGGTCAGAAACCCATTCTATTGAGTTTTAAGGTCTGACTTAGCTTTAAATTTATTGCCCACTTGGTCGAGATTAATGAGAGTTATGGTCATAGCAAAACAAAATTTGCCTAAGACCTCAAAAAAATTTTCCTAAACTAGATAACTCCACGGAGTACTAAAATACATATTTCCAAAATTATATGAATGTTCTTTAAAATTATGTGAATGTTAAAGGTAGATGAAATATTACAGTCAGTGGTCACATGGATTGGTCCATCAATTTGTTGAAAATTATAGTTCAAACCTACAAAGGGAGCAATCTTTTAAAATAAATATTAATTCATAGCTACATGCTTCTAAAACTTATAAGTACAGAAATGAGGTTATGTTCTCGTCTTCTGCCTTTTAATTAAATAGCCCCTGAGTTTAATCCCTTTTCCGACCCATGTAATTTAACAAAATTAGTGCCCAAAGACTGCAAGAGATAACACTGAGAAAGGCAGGCTAAATAGCCTCCGTGTTGCACCCAAGCACCCTATTCAAATCCACATATAATAAAATTTTTAATAAAGAAATTTCTCTCACTGGGCCACGGTATATCTTTTGCTTTCCACGTAAAAATTTATATTAATTTGCCACATGGTGGTGCTAGCCTCCTGAGGCTGTTGTTGTAAATCATCCGTTAATTGGCCACAAATAACAAAATCAAACCTATGTCAATCAAATCGTCAAATTACTGCCATTTTATTCGCTCGAAGGAATATTTTCAGGAATATTTCGTAATATTCTTTTTTAAATTCTTTCCAAAATTTTATAAAGTCAACTGTCAGCATATTTCTATTTACTGATATTTTCAAACCTCAATAACTTTTGCATACGACCTTGATTTCAGAACCATTCGCGTGTTCTCGAACGTACACGGTAGACCTTCCTACTGCTCAGTTGCGAAGATTATAGCACTTTTCATTTGTAGAATTTTTAAAACTTGACATGATCTCCCGATCACACCATAAAGCTTTAAAATCTTGAGGTCCTCCTAAAGGAGAAGTGTGTAATCTCAAAATAACTTTTGTTTAGTTGACTTGGGTAAACACAGGCTACCCTTGTTTGCTGTTGAACCATTTTTCCAACCAAATGTAAATAGTGTACCAGGGATCTGCTGTAACTTTTAATGAGTGTCCACTTCTTCATCCTTCTTCCATTCATCCTTGTTTTTGTTGCATTCAACTGAATAAGATAATAGAAATGCACAATGTATTTGCTTCCACCTCTTCATTCATGCAACTTCCAACAATATTTACTTTTTTAAAGAAGTGATTTCAAATTGCAGAATCAACATCTTGCGACCTATTTTTGTTTTCTCTAAGATAGCCTTGTTCAAAGTGTATTAAGACTAATAAGACTATTTTTTAGTCTCAGCGGTTTTCCGATAAATAGTCACTTTTTTAGTGCATGTAGTACGCTTAAATACCTTCTCATAAATACGAATACTTTCTGATTAACATCTTTTCAAAAGTAGCCAGTCTTCTTCTTGTAGCTAAATAGGCACCAATTCCATTTCATAGCATCATATCTCATAATAAAGGTTTTTAGAAACTTGTGTTGTTGATTGTCATAGTATTGCCTCTTTAGATGTTCAAAGGCTTCATGAGTCAGAGTCTAAGAAAATGCATATTTTCTAATAATGCTATATACATGGTTTCCAATAATTATTAATTGCAAATTTAATAATTGTTTAACCCAGAAATCTTCAGAATCGCCATAATTAGGTGACTTTCTCATTCTTGTTTTAGTTTTTATTTTAATGTATCACCTTCAATCTTCGTATAATACATCCAGATATTCAACTTCTACCTAAAATATCGATGTTGGTATTTAATCATTTTCCTCCAATAGTCTTTATACACCTCTCAATATGTTGTTGAACATATGATCCTTCCAAGACCCTATTAGATTAAAATATCAAAAAATACTTGCACAAATTGTTGTTATTGAAAATGAATCGTATAAAACCCTTGAAATGGTGAAAGTACATTGGTAAGCTGCATAATAATTCAAAAATTCATAATGACCTTCATAAGTTTGAAATGTTGTTTACGAGATCTTCAGCAGATCATCAATATGATGGATAATCAAATACAGAAACCAATTCTGTAAATAATAGATGTCTATAATTCATCCAATAATTCATCAATCAGAATGAAATTTTATTTAATATGAGTTTATCAGCTCTATAATCCTAATATATGCCAAATAATCAACAGCACTTTATAACTAATAATTGTGATGTAGTAAAGAACTTGAATAAATACCATAATGTCTTCAGCATTTCTAATTATACATTCATTCTAGACACTTTTTTAATATACGACGTATGTAATAAATTAAATGCTTGAGGAACACCTTTATTATTAAATCAAAATGAATAGTACATCATGATCACAAATAGTGTGGAGGCCCCAGCTTCTAAACACCAATGATTTATCCAAGAATTGGAAAATCGGAAGATGATTTTAATATTGAACTTCAGTGAGTATAACCGTACACTTACTACTTGTTTTCTTTCTTCAAAGCTTTTCGTTGGACATTAGAGCTTATTGTTCTCTCCTGCCCTCATGATATCTCGTGATTCAATCTCTCTTTCTCAAAAATTGCAAGAAAGTTCTTAAAAATTAAAAGCTATCATTCTCAAAGATTAAACTATTGTACCTCAGTACAACATCAGCACCTCCTATCGAATGAAAAGAATTGGACTGATTGACATATTCTGGCATAGCTTGATATTATGTATTTTTATAAATTTTATAAAGTTCTCTTCATTTGCAACCATCACTTGACATTCGTGCATGCATAGGAAACAATTCAATTCTTCATTACCTTAAATGAATAAAATTAAAACTACCGAATCAATCAACACTATTACCTTTTTCTTTTCTTTGATATGTCTTTCTATTTCGAGAGTTTGAGGTGTGTAATTCCTTACCAATATTTGTACCATATGGTCTAACCTATTTTCTTCTTCTGTTGCTGTTTCCTGCATATCCTTTTTTTTAAGTTTTTGTTCATTTTCTTCCTCTCACATTTCTTTGTAAAATAACTTTCCAATACTTATGACCTTTATGGCTTCCTATCACAACCCATAAGTCTTTTCTTTTTTTCTTCCAATTTTTATGTTAACCCTCTAGAAGTGTAAAGCCTAGAGTAGAAACACTTTCATCTTTATATGTGAGTGGTAGCCTCCTTGTCGCCATAATTTCATATCTTTAATTTTTCTGCTAACCCGAATGCCTTCTCCAATGAATCAAGTTCTGCAAACATGAACTTCATGTTGGATGTGTTATCCTTTAAAGTCCCTACAGTGTATACTCATTATTGTGTTCCTCCCAATATTAGTTACCCTTATATTCATTTTTAAAGTCCCCATGCTCCCACCATTGAACCTTTTTTGTTTGAGATTTATCAAATTACAAAAGAAGGTAGTTTCTTGTATCCTATTAATGCTATCATCATGAACTACCTAGGACATTCTTACGATATGCTCATCGTATACTATACAAATGTATTTTTTGTTTCAAATTTTAAAGAAATGCAATACTCTTTATGTGTTTCTTGATCCATGTTATGTGATCCATGCCATCAAAATTCTCATATCCATTCGGAATATGGTGCTCTTCAATCCAACATTAGGATTTAGAAATCATGATTGTCACTTATTTTGTTCTCACTAAGAGTTTCTCCATTTTCGTCATTAGGAATCATTTTTTTGTATCAACTTTGAACAAACCTTCCTTCAAACTCTTCCATTTTTTCTTCCATACCATTCTTCACAACCATCCATCGTAGTTTGCATGAAGCTGTAAAAACATCCATTTCATTTTTTTTCTTTGCGAGAGCGAAATTTGGTGCACTTGTTTTAATTTTGACATGTCATGTTACTTTTCATTCTTCATGAACCATAGTAGAGCCTCTTCTGTTCCACTGGTGCTGAATGGCTTTTAGGAATTTTAGAACCTAATATCGATATCTATTATTCTCAGTATTGTACCCTGGAACTAATTCAAATTGATTTTCCAAATGTTAAATTATGCAATTCGAGAAAACAATATACACCTTTTTCTTTCTTTTTGAGGAGCTCAATATTCAAATTGAACGAGCCTCATGACTTGGACTTTCACGTTGTCTGAAATTCACCCCGTAGTAGTAAATTCAATCTCTTCAACGCTGTGTCCGGCCCCGATTTGGATTCTTCGGGCGGTAATTATGCCCAACCTCCTGCTACTGACCCGAATTATGACCTAGTTCGATGAAACCGTACGACATGCTGCTACTAATATATCCACAAAATGTGAAAATTCATTACGTGGGACACTATCCCCTGGTTGACACGTGCTTTATCATATGTAGATGAGATCACCGAAAGGATATTTCTATGAGAACTCAGGAACACTATAAATAGACCGTGAATCAGAGCGAATTGATTTTTACGACATCTTCACTTTTGGAAATATTCTTTATATACCGAGAAAGACAAAACTTTGGCTAGTTAAAGATTTTTCTACAAAAAGATGCCTGAGTAGTAAGAAAGCAACAGAAGATACAAAGTTTGATAACAATAATGTTCAAAAGGGCATTGAGATTAACCAGTCTTAACGAAGAAAGTTACCTGAGGAAACTTTGATGAACTGAAAACATCAAAGAGAAAAATATTTAATTAAGATACGCTTATTCCTTTAACTATTGATATTGAGAGCATTGAAGCCTGCCACAAATATTGGAGATTAAAAGGTTAGGTGGTGGGGTGATTATTGGCATATGATTCATGATTCAAGATAGTCGTGAAATTAATGACTTAGCACAATCAATTGCATGACATATTTATATGGTACAGCAATATGCTGAAAGAAGCCTTAATGGAGATCAAATGTTGAAGCAGCTTCAACCTAAAACATCACCTGAAAGAAACATATTCAAGATTCTTTATATTCAAGTCTTTAAAACCAATTAGCCTGATAATGCGTATTTTGTGAACCTTGTCTTTCAATTAAAGGCAGCGATGATATCCATTCATGAAGGTAGATACGTATTGTTAACCTCCATCTTAAAGAGTGGATGACCAACAAGTAAAAATAGTTTGTTACAGCTAATAAAAAAGATATTCAAAGGTTCTTTATAAAGATGAATCCATTCACAAGAGGTCGACCTTCAATTATAGCGGAATTGCACAAATAAAATGTTATATAAATAACGGAAGTTCCACTGTCTCTTTGGTTGTAGTAATACACCAGGAGGATTGTTGAGGATTTACTCGTTTTGCTCATTCAAACACATGTCATCTCACCTAGTATTGTTTGTCATAGCTTACGAAAGGTAATAACTGATACTAGTGTGGAGAATTATCATCTCATTTAATCACGCGCATTCATATAAAATCAAGGAAGTGAAAATTTATAATTTAGGTAAAAACTACTACCATCATCGTTAATACAACTGTTAAATAAAGGCCCTACCTTCAGTATAAAGATATATTCTGAACGAACAAAATTAGTAGGGTGACCATTTCTCTGTTCTCACTACAACATGGGATATCTTCGTGGACCTTAGGCTCTTGTAGCGATTGTAAACAAACTGGTTTTCACAAAGACCATTTATATCGTTGTCTGTTTACAGCAAACTGACATTAATGTTGTAATAATTGTTGTATTGACAGGCCTTTATGGAATGATTATACTTTCACCATAGCTAACGGGAGAAATTTATTATAGAGACTTCATTTACAGATTTGCGTTACATGTGACAACAACTAATACAATAAGCAAATCGACATCTGGTCAAAGCATGTTGGTGGTTGGGTGTTTAGCAACAGGAATCAGGCTCTCCTGAATCATAATAGCCGCTGCGGCTTCGCCATATGCTGAATGAATCATGTTTTTTCTTCTTCTAGTCAAAATTTTCAGAATATGGTATATAGTAATTATAGTCTTTATGAATTTAGTGGTTTGTGTTGGCAAAGAATCACAAGAGAAGAGCCATTTTCCTATTAATATATTTCTATTATTTAATTAGAATTTTCATGACCATGTTTATTTCTCCAATATCACAACCTATGTTTACCTCTAAAATCAAGATGCCAAGCAGAAGAGTGATCAGCTGATTTTGGTTTACAGACACAAAATAGTGATGTATGTTCTGACTTTGTAAATATGCACCATGGACCAATCATGTGTATCAAATGGGTATATGTATATGCTAATTATTTGTTGTACCAAGTCTACATGTCAAGAGTTTTTGCAAATGCTTTCCCAAAGGAATAATACCTTGGAGAAGATCTTTATCTCATTTATTTAAGTATATTTTCTTTGTACCTGCATTCCGTCCCTTTAATAACCTTTGCCTAGGATACATGGTTTGTTTCCATTTCATTTGAAAATTTTGTTGATCAACACATACTCGCTTCTCATCAAAATTGAGACAGTCGAATAACATTCTTCTCATGATTCTATTATATTACTGGATATGTCGTTAAACTCTTTTCTGTTTTCAACATATTTGTTATACTATACTATGTGTTTATACTAAGAAATAAATGTTGAATACTATCCATATTCTACAAACAACATAAAATAGAGGCCCATCATCTCACTAAATACATCGTATTATCATGTGGACTAAACATTGTTATCTTTTATGGTTTTTCCTCCATCATGAATAAGTCCCACCCTTAGCTCCATGATTAGCTCAACTATTGAGTCACCTTGAATTACCAGTCTGACATATAAATGGTATTTACTATCAGTTATTTGCTAAATTCAATACTCTGTAAATAAAATACATGTTTGAGTTAAGTAAGCATCCTTCAAGGGATCCCAAAAGATGTAGGTGATGGGACAAGGTGACCCTGCATGCAGGGATAGCTATTTACCTCAGGTATAGATCATAAACCATGACCTAAAATAATAATGAGGACTCACATGCCACTGCTACTTAGTTGAATACATGCAAACAATATTTAAATAGAATTAAATGTACCCAAAATTAAACCTATCAATAACTAAATGATAATAAATATACCAACTACATATATCAATAAATTTGTAACAACAGGGAAAAATACTCTGCACCATCAGGGACCACACTAAAAAAAAAAATAATTACTAAAATCTCAACAATCACATAACCATCAATAATTGTAATATGAAGTCATAAACTACAAGATTAAAGATTCAACCTGCACGATTTGTTGCATGAGAAAATCCAACAAACATTGCCTGATGGCGACGTCTTCAAACATTAGAATCTTTGCGTGTAACACCCGCCAACGAAGCAATAAATATATACTGGTATTCACAGACAACCATATGGTTCATTTCCTTCGCTCACCAGCAACATGGAGATTCTGTGACCTTTCGTATTTTTGTGCTGATTAAACAACTGGGTTTCATAAAATACTGTAATAATGTTGTATGTTTTGGCTAAAACTGAAGATGATATCGTTGTCCTATTTGTTAGATAGAGGCTTTTAAAATAGCTCATACTTTAGATGCAACAGATAGCCAAGAAATTAAGTTATATACCTGTCTTAGGTGCCATGTTATTGTGAATAAACTATTAAAATGGTTAAAATTAAATGGTTGCCATGTTATGGGGTTGCGTTGTAAGGGTTTATGTAACTTATGTCTTCCACCATTAGCGCCAGGTAATGTTTCTCATGCTCATGTTTAATGGAACGTGTTGTCTTTCTGCCTCATATTCCAACTTGAAATGGTGTAAGGTAACGAGACAGTTCGAACAATCTTTAGTGCTTAATAGCAAATCCAGTTGTTCGCAGAAACGCAGACTTTCCCATTATGATAGAATTTATTTAATAGAATGTTCACAGTGCGTTTGCTTCCAATATCACAACCATAAGGTCACTTCTTTAAAATTCAGGTGATGCCAAAGGTGATTAATCTTTTCAATTTCACCATTCAATATAAAGACAGGCATTCTGGAAGGTGTGAACCAGTATTCACCAGGCAAGAATCATTGCAGTTTCGTGACACAAAGGGAATACCATGAGTTGGTTTTTGTCTCGGTAGTACCTGAAGAGTTCAGTGCACGTTCGTTAACACATTACCTGGGAGAGATATTTATCCATCATATTTTTTTATTTTCCTAAAATGAATTGCATTTTGGCGTTATGCCGGGTCAGAGAAAATATATTTCCAGTTGTTTTCTATCAAATTAAAATTTGCTGACCACCACTCGCCAACATCAAACTGACAGCCAGGTTTTGCCGCATTCTTCCAGTCGGGGATGATATTTTTCTCCATCCCGCAGCGTTAAGCACCCGCACAACGCGGGATGCGCTCAATAGAGTCTTTCACAGGTTGCGGGAGGCTGACACCACCGCGACCGGAGATATTTCACCATTAAACCCACAATTTTGAGAATGATGCTTTTTGCCAGAACAAATGTCAGCAGAGTAGGTACTTAATTACACAGATAATAAGCTTCAACCAGAAGCTGAGAATCATGATTCCCATAGAAAATATGGGTCATATTTTTCATACGAATGTTTTCTCAGGATAATATTTGTGCAAAATGTTGTTTATAAATTTTATTTTATATGTTTCTTAACTTTCAATTATGTCTAGCACCTAGTTACCTATGCACAACGCTACTGTCATGCCATTAATCAACTTTAATCATATGTCTTAATTTGTTAATTATATTTATTCTCATCTTAAAATCACTGTTTATGTTAGGATTCAACAAATGGTGAGAGGACACCACATGATCTGAAGTGAAATTTGGAAGTCAGATCTCATTCTATTTAGAAAATTTTCTAATAGAATTTGACATATTAGATATGAATTTCTGTGTTCCACATTCATTTTTTCTTCATCTAATAACTTTGGTATTTTCAGCCAAAGCATGACAACAATCTGTAATGCAAATATTTAACTCTTTGTAATTATTATCTATGGATCAAGGCTCTTAGTGTCCAAATGATCATGGAAGAAAACAATGGTAGATGTTTAATTGAAGAACCGAGAAATTAAGTCGTAATAGCCTCAGTTGACAACGTTTCCTAGAAGATGTCTCACAGCCCTCACAGAAACCAAGTAAGAATGTATGAATTTCTCAAGAGCCTTGCTAAAATGCCCAAACCAAATGTGAAGAGAGAGGTCAAGTCCTAAACTGCATAGGGTGATTAAAAAAATTGTTTAGTTTTTCTCGCTTAACAACGAACTGGGATAAAGGAATGTTAAAACATTCAGCAATCGCAAAAACCATACAGAAAGACCTATAATATTTTGCCTGAGAATAAAATTCATCAAAAACTAGGTAAGAGAGGTATGTGGTGTAGTGAAACAAGTACATACAATATTATATCATCGTACCTGGGTAATTAACAATTCAATCAATCAGAAAGGTCATGACTATTGATAAGATTAAGACACACACTTACTAGGAGACAGATTATCCACCACATGGAAAGAACTCTCATTATATGTTAATTACTCAGGATTACAAATAAAAGTGTATTTGTGTGCAGATGACCTCAGTCCTCATGGAGGTCTTGTAAGGAACAGGGAGGGGAGGTCTAACCCCCCCCACATGCTAAGAGTGTCGCAGAGATATTCCACCCGTCCATCCCCGATTAATAGATCTAAATGCTGTAGGTCCGATTTTGGTCAAGCCTGATCACGCCATGGTATGAGAGATGAAATTTCGGGTAAGGACTTATTTTGATAAAAGTTTTATTTGAAAAATCGTGTTTATATGTATATAAAATTTTTTATACCACATAATAGAGTTAAAGAACTCATACCACTGTGTGAATAAGAGGTGTGGGAAATAATCTAAATGTTGAATTTCATGTTAAACATTTCAGTGAAATTTAGATTTTGTCAAACCACCCAGGTTCCACTTAGAAAAAAAAAATAAAGTGGAAATCAAAAGAATATTACAATTTTATCCTATTTACAAAGCTTCCCATGCATTTCTACGTTGTCTTTAGAAGCTCTGTCAGCCCAAAGGAGTTTTTATTGCACTTACATGCGTGCTCATCCGAATGTAGACTTGCTGAGGAAGCCATAGATGACCTTAAAGCACCATTGCTCCATTCACCATGGTTTCACTTTATATTAGATTCATTTGTCGTACAGGTTATGTTTGAAACTGATCTTCTAGGGAATTTACATACACATTTATGCAGTGCAGCCCGAGTTTTCTGTTGGAAATCAAGGACAACTTACCATGTGTTCTGAAATTTCGTGTTTGTTCTTATTCAAAGCTTGAGCGATTTTAAACATCCATACATACCAAGGTCATGTGATAATTAATTATAATCATGGCATAAAATTTTGATGTTTTAGGTTGGACATTGTATTATTTTCATTAGATATTATTACTATTGATGCGCCAAAAAGGCCTTGAGTTCCTTGCAGGATTCTAAAATTCATATGCATGGGATATTATTTATTCAAGATAGTAGCAAGGGGTAACCAAGGATGGAGAGGTACATGTTTGTTGAATTTATTAGGTAAACCAGTGGGATTTTGTGAGGCTTCTCATGAAGGTACCCAAAGGTAGTTTGCCTGTACTAATGATTCAATTTTGTATTACTGTGATCTCTCATGTTGAGATAAGTATTTGTCTGTTAGTTTTAGTCGTAAGCTCACTTAAACACCATAAAAATATTACCGTCAACTTTTTCCATTAACATTTGTCTTTCCATTTTGCATGAGTTTTGAATGAATAAAATAGTTCTTACCATTAGATGTTAGATAGTAATACATTATTTACCTTAAAGGAGCTTTGTATATACATGATAAAACACAAGGTTTTGAAACATGGCTGTTACAATTTAATCATGTATCTTATTTTACATACTAAAAACTTCTGCCCATATTTTATTAAGAAGCAGAAATAATTAGATAGGAACCTACTTTGTCATCTATGGGTTTTATCTCCTTTTTCAAAAAGATAATGTGTTATAAAAATTATTTATAAAATTATTTTTATATAAACATATATATATTCAGGTAAGTTTCCAATTTAACACCTATTACAATCTATCCGTTTAATAGTTATAGTGTATACAAAGTAAATGCTTGGTTTTACTCATGCATTCCATGTTGAAATTCAATAATGTACTTCAAAGCACTATGAACAAGAGTTCCCATGATAAAATAAGGTATTCAAGCTTTTAAAACCAATGATACTGAGTAAATGCAGTTCAGTTTTCCTAACCTTGTCTCTTCAATTAAAGGTGAATGACACATCCACCTCATGCACATGTATACAAAATAAGCAACTCTATCCAAAGATAAGATGACCTGCACAAGTGCATGCTTGAAGTCAAGAAACTTGTTGAAGCATGTTTCCTATGGAAAACACATTTCTCAAGATATTTTTCAAAAGATGACTCCATTCATAGTAAGTCCTACCCTTCACTCATAAGTGAAATACATGCTAAAAACCCAGTGAAGGCCACAATTTGTTTAAGATTCTGCCCTTTGGTTATAATGATACACTAAAGAGTGTGATTTAAACAGTATTTATAATAGTTAGTCCAATATGCCATTCTATCTTATTGTTCCTATGTTCCACAGAGGGTCATGGAAAAGATGTGTCACTAATAACAGTGGAGAAATATGTCATCTTGATTAAATTCACTGTATCACATTGTATAAAACTCACAAATGGAAAATTTGAGTAATTTATGAAGTCATTTACCATTTATCAATAGATCCTAAGTAGGTCTAAATGTATAAGTAAAAGATAAGCCCTTGGTTCATAGACATATTAGTACAAGTGGTTCATTTTCAACCTACCATAGCATGATATCTTTCATGGTGGACCCTCAGCCCTTTTAAAAAGTTGATTAAAAAAACTGTCACAAAATATCTTAATATATTTTTGCATGTTTTATTAAAAACCCAAAGATGTTAATGTTGTATGTATTTACCTGGGTAGAGGTTTTATATATACTGCAAATTGTATTCTACAGTCTAGCTTAGGAAATTTAAGTTGGGTATAAGTGTAATTTATCTTATAGACATGCTATGATGTAACAAAGTTAAGCCACCATTAAAAATTAATTGTTACATGTTGGTTGGGTGTTGGCTATTTACAATTCAGCTCCTTCCACTAATGGCTATGCAATGTTTCTCATGCCTATGCTTACCAACTGTTTTCTTTTCTTCTGTTCCAGTAACCTTTGTGAATATGTATATATGTGTGTAAATTATATGTGTCTAGTGAAATATTAGTGTGTTTTTCAATAGCATGTTTGTTACCGCAGTAGGTCTTTGGATTTTTCCTATTTATGAGGATTTCACAGTATTTTAATTATAATGTTCACAGACAGGGATTATTTTCCTCCAATGTCACAAATCAGTGTCACTTAAAATTCAAGATGTAAGTTGAAAATGTGACTCTTTCACTTTTTGATTTTGGCCCTACACAACACCATGTACTGCTGCATGGGTGACACCATGTATTCAACTGCATGAATTGTGAATGGTGGACATATGTATATGTCAACATTTACAAGTTTTTTTCAAAGGATTAACTTAAGAGGCTTGCAAATATTTTTCAAAAGTATCCACATTTTGGGGAGATCTTTATCCTATTTTATATTTTTGCTATTTTCTTTAATTGCAACTCATTGATGAAGAATAAACACTTTGTTGATAGATGTTACATGTCAAGCCTTCCATTTAATTTTAAAAATCAACATCACCTTTAAAATATACTCACTATTTGACCAAACTGAGACAGCTTGGAATAAAACTTTATTTTCATTATGTTGTCATTCACAGTTCAACATAGATGCCTATGTAGCTTGAGTAAGTCATTGAGGTCAACACCTATCATGACCGATAGTTCACTTTCAAACCGTCAATTTTGGAGAATGGTGCTTCGATTGACCCAAATGTCATGGTTACAAATTTTTAATGCATTACACAGCCTAATCTCAGGGTGCTTTAACTGATCTTTGGTTGCAAAATATGTAATAGTCACAGAGTGTCTTTGTAATTTATTTTGTGTTAATGTTGTTTTCAGATATTAACTTATTTCAGTGCCTGGAATCCTTCAATCTTCATTTTGTAATTTGTAAATTTTTCATCATGCAAAGTGTAGACACTGTTGCTACTAATCCAATCTCAAATTGAAGTGAATGTCTACACCTACACCATGGCTTCCCTATCCAAAACTAAAGGCACCATGTTAGGATCCAAAGCTGAGGCTGGTAAGAGATAGAGAACCACAAGAATCAAGTGGAAATTTGATGCTTCCGCATCCTCATTCTATTTTAAAACTCTTTGTTAACTTGACATATCGATGTATGGTAAACTTCAAACCAGACAATTATTTTTCTGCATCCAATAACTTCAACATTTTCAAGCCAGAAAAGACATATCAATTTCAGAATGTACATTTAACTACAATGACTGACAAAGATTATAGATCAGCCCTGTATGCCTGAGCATATTTCCTAAGAAAACAATGAATATTAGAACAAAGAACTCATGAAATTGAAGGCTCATAGCCTCGAGTTGAGACCAAGATAGGAGAAGAAATAAAGGTCTTCAAGAGCCCTCCTTGAAACTGCTTTAGGAACAAGGAATTCTCAAGAGCCTGCAGCCTCCTTGCAAAGAAAATTTACAGAGAGGTCAAGATCTTGAACTAGCAAGTATCAAATAAATCTATCTCTGAGTGTCTTATTCTCAAATTAACTTTGAAGTCACACGCAGAGAAACCTTATACTTAAAACCCATGATCCATACCCTTCCGAGTTAATAAGACCATCAAAAATTAGGTAAGATAGGTAGTGTGTGGTAACAAAAGAAATATATCATCGACCTGGTGGAATAATTATGCAATCAATATAAAAGGTCATGACTATTCTACTACAAACAATTTTTATTGTGAGATGGTTTATCCCAATATGTTACAAAAGAACTTCTATTATACAATTAATTGACCATTAATATTACAAACAAAAAGTGGTATTCATGTGATGACTCTGGTCTCATATATTCGAAATGGGAATATGAGGATGAAACCCTTCCATACAAGAAAGAGTGTTTTATCTCTGCATTCAATTATCTACCTCATAAGTGCAATAGACGAATAGGTGGTGTCCGTCTGTGTTTCAATTCTCGACCGTATGCCGCCACACATAGAAGATGAAATTTTTGACAACACTTATGTTGCATAGCGTCTTTTATTGCAACCGGTTTCCTGAAATAATTTTTTGACAATATCGTGCTGCAAGAGAGTTTAAGAATTGTTACCTATTAAGTGATAGAGGTGAAGGCTACAAATGTTAATTAACCCAGAAGAACATTCTTCAAAGAATTAGAGTTCACAAATGCATCGAGGGTTCAAATTTGAGAAAAGGTTGAAATGTAAATCAGTACGACCTTAAGGCACACATTCTTTACAAAGCTTCCATGCATTTCCATTATGTCTTTAGAGAATTTCACAAGTTTCCTAAGTTCTTCTCAACCTTGCACAGACAATGTCCAATGTGAGAGATTTGAAGGAGGTAGCTTTCACATACCTTAAAGCACCATTGTTCCATTCAACTATAGTTTCACTTTCATTATATTCTTTTGTCACAGTCATGCTGAAATTGATATTCTGGAGAATCTATATAAATTCAGTATGCAAGTTCCTAGCCTTCTTACCAAATCAGGGAGAACCATCGAGGCATTAGCTTTGTACCTTGTGTTTTAGTTCTTGTCCAAGTTTGAGTTTGGCTCAACACTCATGACAATGCAAGGTCATGTTTTATCATTTAATTATAAAGCATATATAATTTTGATGTTTCTAGGTTGGATACCGTACTATTTTCATTAGAGGAGGCTGCTATTATTGATGCGCCCAAGGCCTTGAGTCTTAGTAGATTCCCAAAAAATGGCTTTTTTACACATTATTTATTCAAGCTGAAAAGGAAATCAAAGGATGGAGGTACATAGCTAGGAAGCTGATATAAATGAGGATTTAGGGCTTCAAGGAAGAAAATTTCATGGTAGTCTACCCAAGAATCAATGTCATCCATCTTGGGTAAATAATGGTGATCCGTCATGTTGAAAGTTAAATGGTTTGGTTAGTTTTAGCTCAGACTAACTAAATATGGATAAAATCCTACCATGAATTTTTTTCCGTACATGCTTTTTCCATCCTTTTGCTGATTTTGATGGAATAAAATAGTTCTACCATTAGATAGTGTTAGTACACATTGACCCTAGTGAGATTCTTTGTAGAGATATGTATATGAATTAAACAAAGTACCCAAATATTACCATTACATAATGTAACCTATCCATTTTATATGTTCTATCAACCCTGCTTTGTGTCAGCATTATTAAGCTTTGCAATCACTAATATAATCCTACTTAAGTCATCTATGGGTTTTATTCCCATTTTTTTCTTGCAAAGATAATGTTATCAATTAAGACATTTATAAATTTATTTACATATATAAACATATATGAAATTCAAATCTTTCTACCTAAGAATGTTTTGGACAGGATCTATGCAAAACCCATTTTTTAAAGATCGCCATCAGCTTCACATAATTTCACAATTGTTATTTTTTTTATGATTGTTATAATAAATCATTTTGTATGTTGTATAGGGGTTGAATAAATTATCCATGTTGGCGTGCTATGTCGACATGGAAACTAGAGTGGTTAAAACAAGGGTCAAACACTATTTCAATAGGAAAATAAAACTATGCTATATGTGGTCACATTTCGTTGCAAGTGATCTAGTAGTATCACCTTGATTACCATGTCACATATTTTTTAAGGGTAGACATTCAGGGAGAGGTCTTAAGTTATGGCTTCACAGTCACAGGAAGAACCGTGACCGCACCGACAAAAAGGCAAAACCACAATACATGGCAGTAAATCACTTTAAGAAGCAGCTGCTGGAGTGTAATGATGAAAACCATTTCAACATTGAGAAATTTTAGAAAAAAACAGACAAAATACCCCGATGAGATGGAATGGTTGAGAAGCTCAGGGATATGCTACTGCAGACAGTTGCTTAGAATCATGTCACGTGTGTTTATGGCCACCACACATGGTTGAGTAGCCCAGTTGAAGTCGTAGTGATGCAATGTCAGCACACCTGGATCAAGAATTGAGAAACCAGTTAACAAGTGAGAAAGCGCACAGGACTTAGGTCATAGTGTGTTGTGTGGTCGTTTGTTGGTGGAGGAGGTCGCACTGTACCCGACACGCGCCTACATCCAAAATATACACATTTAAAACAAAAAAATGTTCTCAAATATATTGTGTTTAATAAACACATCCTCATGTCTCACATTTTTTGCAGAGTTGTAGGTATCCCCATGACCCCCACAACGCCTATGTTCTTCTATTAAAAATCACTAAAAATTAATGTAATAGTTTTTTTGATTAAATAATATATATTTTTCTCTCTTCAACATCTCACAATTGTACGTAAAATGTCTTAAAGACGTTGTTTATCAATTGTAAATTTTCCTGCAATGTGTCTTATCATGGGAGCACTTTTCTCATCAAGAACCATTTTATGGAATTTATAAAGAGGAGACAGAATAATTAAGAGAGATAGTTAAATATGACTTCATATTTCCTTAATTTCTTAGAGGTGAGGTGGCTAGCCTTGATGTTTAGATGTATAAACATCAAAGGAAGAATATAAATAAATTTTTCATTGTTCTAAAAGTATAAGAACCCCACTACCACAGGATAATATAATTCTTCCGGGTTTTATGACTTCCAAACAAACCAACGAGAATTGTTTGATGAACAAAATACACAAGCAAGATTTGGGAGTTTTCAATTCCAAAATTTTAGGCTTTAATCCCAAAAATTTAGACAAGAATGAGATGATTTAAAACCTATATCACTATGTAATTTTGTATCTACAAAATCAACGTTGCAAAAATTATTGCAATAGGTCAAATCCACTTGCATGATTCCATGTCATTAGAAAATTTTCATTTCTTCCTTAAGCAAACACATTACAAAATAGGGAGTAGACCAAGAAGTATTTATAACATCAAACAAAAAACAGCAAGAAATGTTATGAGGTTTATTCTTCTAAGGCACAGTGATAGATAAAACCGCTTTATTTAGCTACCTATCTCCATAGGGTTCAATGTGTACCTGAAGGAATTGGGATAATGAAATCATCTTTCCTGAAATATTTTGCAATTATAATTAATGGCTCTGGGTCATTCTCTAATGTCATGCCTACAGAACATGGCAGACTAATGGCTCCTCTCGCTATTTTTACAGAGAGCAGTTGTCTCACAGATTAAAAATAGAATAAAAAAGGAACTATAAGTTTAGTGTTTTACAAAATAATAATTGCCCAAACTTGATATTTACTCTTTTGCTGACTATAGCCAAGCGGATGACAGGAATTAAGCAAGTATGTAATTATGTTGAAGGACCCCACTCCTTGAAAAAATAAATTCTCACCTTAAAAACCTACCAACAATTGAGAGCTACAAGAATCAACACCATTTTACTTGAACCAAAATAGCCTTATTATTCAAGAGTATTTCCCTAATCATCACAATGACTAGTAGATTTCCTCTCATGGATTATTTCTCTCATTCTATCTATTAGTAAAGACACAAAATGGACCTCACATTTAACTTTTGGGAAAAATATACTCATATGATTTACAATTATCCATATCTCTTTGAGCCCAAAAATCCATTTTTTTTTCATTAATTTTTATCTATAACGCTAAAACAACCCTTTATTATAACCTGGCAACGTACTATGTCCTTTCTAGTATTTAATAAAGTATGATGGAATGAAATTAGGTGAACACCTGCATCCGCGTTTGGCTCATAATGTGAACTCAGGTTCATTGGAGATGAGGACCTTGGCTTCAGTATCCACCATACAAACCTAGACCACTCCAGGTACTATCGCCACATTCTCTCTCATCATCAATATTAACATATTTAGACCCTATAACCATGGAGGCCCATGTAATTAGCCAAATGTAATTTATTAAATACATTAAGTATTTTTATTATGAGAGTCAACAAAATACTGAAAAATGGCATAAATTCACATCATTTTGAAGAAATCTACAAATTAGTCACATAATTTTTTTGGATACTTTCATAACTTCCGTCAGCATTTGTCAAGTCCTCAAGTCACACTTTCTATAACAAAAATAGAAAAGTCAAAAAACACAACAATATCCACTTTCTTCATTTTTTAATATTATAATGTGAAGTTTTGTTAGAGACACCCCGTTTGTTTGTTTGTTTTGGTTAGAAAATGGCTTTCTGTGGTTTTATGTAATTTTAATGATTTATAGCATGGGAAGTTGAGAAATGGGAAAAAGTAAACAATGTATATATTTATCTTGCAAAAATTGATATTGAAGAAACTTTCTAAACCATGATGTTGAGGGTGGTATGTATAAACTATTTATAGTTTAGAATTTTAGTTTTATATTTCAGTGTTCATTGTCTTTCATGTCTTTAAGGAAATCTACTGTATCTTCTTCTTTTTTTTTTAAAAATGAAATCAACATTGATGTTAAATAAGCATTTAACTGAAAAAACTGTGAGACAACAATATTAAGAAATTAAATAAAAAAAGAGAGAGAGAACTGTCTATGATATCTTTGAGTTAAAGACTTCGTATAATACAATACATATAAAGAATGATGATCAAGTTCTACAGTGAATTCACCTGCATCCTTGAAAACACAAATAAATAACAGCTGAAGTCAATAACATCATTTTTATGTGTAACGTAGTCCAACTAATATAAAGCTGAAACTCATATTGTAATACTTTAACATTTTCATATAATATAATTATAGTTGAAATTGCATGGTTTTTCAAATTTATATTGTTAGTATTGTAAATTAATATATGAATTTCAGTTTTCATATTAGATGAAAATGCAGGTATTGTATAACATTTTTTAAACTGTAATAAAACGTATTTTCTATATGTTGATTATCGAATGACAAAATCAATTTAAAACTACCAAATTAATACGTTACATTGATTAATGATGAACAACAACAGTGAATATTACCCATAAAATTTAGCTATTTATAATGATTATTAACAAAGTAAATGAAATAATGAGAACACAATTAACCGCTTATATGTTAAATATGAAACGATAAAAAATAATGACTATTGCAATGATAAATTTCACACAAATGAAACTAAAATTTTCATATATACTATCATTAGTAACTAATTTACAAAGATTCTATGAAAACATGTGTCAAAATTAATGATGATTTTCATTAATAATGCAAATGATAGCGACCAAAATTTTCATATATATGACTATTAGCGCTAATTTGTTAAAGTATCTTATAAATTAACAACCAAAAATTTAGTCATATTTTTATTATTAAAAAAACTTTTTATTTATTTACCATATATATACCTGGTTTATATTTTATTATCATACCATACCTCTTTATAACATAGTATTTGGCCCATGGTATTCGTACCCATGGTATTGTGCTATGGCTATATCAAAAGTTTTTATTACCTGCAAATGAGATCTACACATCTATATACACTCGACATAATGTGCACACCACACATTACATCTAAAATATCTTCAAAGACATATTAAAATCTTTTATATATCAAAAAAACTTTGTATTTATTAATACATCTACACATCTCTATATATTGGGCCCAACATATCAAAGTTTAATACATTATTACATCTATTGATCTCTATAGCACAATGAATATTTACATTAATAATTATCACATCTACACATCCATATATTTATCAGAGATGTTTCTCACAAAATAATTACTTTCTAAACCGATGACCAAAATTTCTACATATATGACTAGTAGCTAATTTACAAGATCTTATAACACCCATCACATTTTGATCATATTTTGTTGATCAATAATTGTTTTCTCTGCATCACATAGTAAGATATTTTCATATTAGGTTACTAATTGTACCAATTAATGACCAAATCAATGACTAAATCAATTACTAAAATAAATAACCAAATTTACGAAAAATATCATGATTATATCAAAAAAATTGAGATAACCAATTAATGCAATGACTAAATGGAAAACGCCTAAAAATTGGTCGCTTAGAAAGAGTACCTGAATTAATCATTATTACCATCAATTTAAACAGTCATTTATATGTGAAAATTTTTAGTCGCTATAATTAACGAAATATTTTATATTTTATGAAATATTTCCCAAGGTTCTAAAACGAGAAGTCCATGCTGATGAAAAGGTGTTTGTCCTGCATCCAACAGAGATGTGGACACTTAAGATGCAAAAGTATTGAGGATAATTTTGCCAATTTGTTAAGAACCATATGGGAATACTGCCACTGCTTTCTTTGATTCGGCACAAAAGTAATGTCCTTCATGATTTTTGATCCTTCAGTTTTCAAATGTTACCTGAGAAATGACAATTTTGGTTCTGTTTGTCGAAACATAAGTCTCATTTCTGTTTTATTTTTAGTTCTTTGTATTTATTTTCTTAGGCCTCATATATACATCATTTTTTCACTGGTGAAAGTGAGAGAAGAATTCAAGTAGGCATATATTGGATTGGTTATAACTCTTGTGATCACTTCACATGATTGTACATATGTCTTCGCAGGCAGGTGGTTGTCACTGTGATTGTGCCTCCTCAAGCCTCCATGATATGTTGTCATCAATAAATAAAGTTTTTATTTTCATTCCAATCCAATTTTGTCATTATTTATCAATTTTTCAAGATTCGCTTTTTTTTTAATCCTTGAATCCATGCCTGCTTTGATAGGCTACTTGGTCTATGGTGTTCTTCGCACCTCCATGAGGATACCATCCATAAGCCTACTTTCAACAGCAGCGTATTTTCATCCTTCCATTTGTTGATAAAAAAACTATTTTTCATGGTCACAGTAGGTCCCACTTTAGAATTTCTTTTTTTTTATTCCATTAAGTCATCATCCAAATATTTTGTCATTATAGTTCAAGGTCAAACCTCACTTTTTCTGTACCTTAACATTTGTCAGTTTTATTTCACCTACTCTCATTGAAAGGCTCAATCATGAGTTACTTATCACTATTTCGTATTTTTCATCATGAATTTCATTCAAATGTAGTTCCCATTAGGTCTTAGGTTTTCAAAGTTCATCAACCGTCCATTTTCATGCAAAAGTCCAAAGTAAGTGAGACCCACACAAACACACCTTATTAAGTAGTGCTTTGATTTTGTAAATTTAATTTCTAACTTGAATATGTATCTACAGCCTTTATTATGTATGTCTTTGTTCCAAGGTATATGCTGTTGTCTGTCTCTGTTTCCATTGATTAATAAAGAAACAAGGGAGGCTTTTTAATTATTTTTCTCATTTTTTAATAAAATTAATAGGAAAAAATGTAAAGGTGAGGATTATTGCAAATATCCCTTAATAATTAAAGGACAGAGTGGAATGACGCAGTGACAACTAGGAGACAATCACATGATTTTGTTGAGTCCAAATCAGAAGGTGTCCAATTAACTAGGTTGAGATCATGAGGATTTAATGGAATGTGGAATAAATTCATATTTTTGCATAAACAAGAGGTTGCAAGTAATAAAGTGCTACTGAGTGATAAAGCAGCGCTACGTAGAGCGTAGGGTTTGTTTTATAGCTTTTGTAAAGGGCCGCGAGCCTTTATAGCCCCCGCTTGTAATATTTAATGAGATTTCTTATGTTATTATACAATTGCACTTTTTGGCAAGCCTTTTCTGCTATGTATTTGAAGGAAGCAATGAGTTTTTAAATGATTTTTTCATTAAGAAAAGACAGAAGTGTTCATCGCTTATATGTCAGGATTGATTTAACCCCCAACCCCTGACGGTAACGTATCGCAACCATTTCCCATAGATTTTTGGGAGAGAGCCATTGACATATTATAATTTCCGCTTAAGTTCAAAATTTACATGCACTATGAAAAAATTACGCGTGCACTGAACATTGAAAATCATGAGTGCTTCCAGTAGTCGACACAAAGAGAATGTAGGTAGTAAAACCACGGAACAAGCGAGTCAGTAGGTATGGCCACTGAATGAGTAATTCAGGTCGCGAGCGGCAATACCAGCAAAAAGGAGAAGGTCGCTTTACACCGAAGAGTAACAATGAACGCGGTAAATGGTGGCTTGTTAACGGTGGATTCAGTACAGTGATGCCAATCGTGTTGGACACCATGACCAACCTTGCGGGGTAAGCTGGCCAACCAGTGGCTCAACATGCCTGTAGGCTACAATTTGACGCTAC
This sequence comes from Pinus albicaulis, assembly GCA_034641835.2. Lineage (NCBI taxonomy): Eukaryota > Viridiplantae > Streptophyta > Pinopsida > Pinales > Pinaceae > Pinus > Pinus albicaulis. Next base: position 114,187,195 of record CM076572.1, read on the forward strand.
GGTCAGATTGGCTACGTATTAACGCACTGAAAACGTAACCTATCGGTGCCCGTAATCAATGCTAACCCGGTAGTGACGATAAGCCAGGGAGCAGCGGCTATGTCCAGTGACCAGCGTTGCTATGGCATTCTACCGGTCAAACCACAACGCGAACACCAACAACAATACCACCGGGTGTCAATACCAGTGGCACACATCACGTAGCCGCGAACACACTGGGTAATTGTCGTCATCGGCGGAAGTGGTGAAAATAACACCCAGGCCCGCATGTGGATGAAGAGGTCGGTGATCCGCTAACCGGTTCATTGCCTCTTTAAAGCTTCCATTTCTGCGACCGTGTTTCGGCGAAGGTGGTTGAAGCATCAGAATTCAGCGCATCATAGTCGAAGATGTTGCTAACAGATGGCTTAGATGCGCAACAATGGCAGGGATCGCTGCTGGCGTATTTACAAAGCCCCAATAATATTTCGAGGGTCATTGCAGATGAAGACATATAATGTTGAGTCAATGCGCGTGTTGGAATCACAACATTTATCGTAATCTATCACAACTAAATACACAAAGTCATAATGGAGTTTAATGACTCTGCTTAAACAAGATCGTTGAAAGGCACTGCATCAATTAATAGTCAGGACGATAGTTGTTTGAATTGTTCAGATGAAACTTGTCAACAATAAATTTGTTTTAATTTCTACACCTCTGTCATGTTAAAAGAAGAATGTAATGTATTATTTATACACAAATGAACATGGTAAATGAAGTTTTACACAATGGAATATTTCTAGTAGAATTTCAGTGCTAAGTCCAAATAACATCAATTACATTTGGATGAAGGGTAAGTTCACTTAATAGAAGCAAAACAATTTTGTGCAAAGAAATGTTGCAGATATGACCATTGGGAGCTTTCATATTGTTAATGAGTATAGAATTGGGAGAAGCATCCCCTTGAGTCAAAGTCTTTACTCAGTGGAGTAGTAAAACTGAAATTGCAAATTTACAATTCGCATGGACATAAAATGCTGGAAGTATTTGGAGATCTTTGTGAAGAGGATACCAATGAGTTATGGAGGACTCACCAGACAAATTAAATATTTTAAAATTGAAAGGTATGTTAAGTAAAATTATGGGTGAAATACATTCTATGTTAACATTTTTGGGTTTTCTTAACCAAAATCCAATTTATAGATGTATTTTTATGAAATGATATGTTCATATTGCTGAAACTATTGATTAAAGAAAATGTTGCAAATGCGGGAGGTGGTGGAATGAATGAAAATGAAAGCAAATTATCTGGGTGAAATAAAAGAAGTATGTATTTTTATAGATGGTTTATTATGCAAAATAGTGGACTTTGGGAAGTACAGCCATTTTTTGGACCAAAGTTTTGAAAAGGGAGAATTTTGTTTTGTAGTTTAAGATTGTAAGACACAATTGCTTGTTGTAGAACTTTATTTTGCTCATCACAAAAAATAAAGATGGACACGATGTGTAACGAGTTGTACACGTATTCAGCCCAAGAATGAAAACATGAATAGCTTCATATTCGTACATAGGTAAGAGATGTGCTGATGTACCATTTAGAATGTGTGGGGCTTATGCTACAAAGACAGTAGAGATGAACAAGATCAACACAAAGATCTTAATTGAGTTGATATGTTTTATTTTAAATCAGCTTGAAGACATATTTGTACACACATGTTATAGCAAACAAGAAGGAAATCTCAAAGAGAAGATTAGATCGTGCTGGAAAGAACTGATGAAAGAGACTAGTAATAGTTGCCTAATGAAAGCAAAGGTGATGGTGTAATCTCTGGAAGAAGTCTGCAGAACAGAGAGTCGGTGAAATATGAAGTTGTGTTCTAAAAGTGTAGATGAGTTGAAGCCTAGAGGTAGCTGAGAGGATGCCTCAAGAGGTCTCCAGAAGGAGACCCAAAGAAGCCCAAAGACCAAGTCCAGAGAGAGGATTGGTGAGGCATGCAAGCAACAGGAGGACTCTTCGTCATATATAAATAAGCATGTTTCCTATGGTGGAGTGAGTGATGAACTACGAGACAGAGATAAAGATGACTACCGAAGGAATTAAAAGTATTTTGAGAGAGACCACAAGAGAAGAAATGAGAAAGAAGATGCCAATTCAAATGAGTTGCTGAGAATGAGTTAAGTTTACTGATAAAGAGAGAGCCAAGATGGAATTCACAGCCTGAGTTGCTGGTGGAAATGTTGTAAGAAGCAAAGAATTTTAGATATGGATTTATATGAATATAAAAATTCACATAAGTAGACTAAGTGTATGTGGAGGAGGAGAATTTTTAATTTAAAGGAAGAGTTACCTTGGGCTGAAGGAAGATTTGATATGTAGCTAGACATGGTCCTGGCCATTTTTGAAAGTAATGATGTAAAAGAAGAGAAACTCAAGAGGACCCAATCAAACTAAAAGATTTCTAGAGAAAAGAGAGTAAGACTTAAATCAAGCATCAAGCTGACCCACAAGGTCTTATGTTTTGTAAAACTAATGATTTGTGTGTGATTGAAGGTACATCACAGGATGTTGAAGCAACCCTGAAGTTTGTTAAGGAGAATAAATTGACTTGAAATCTATTCGTAATGATGTTGAGATAAAGATCTTAAAATAAAGCTGAAGATGGAGGGGTCTCATGGAAATATCTGTGCAGAATATTGAAGCAAAGGAAGAAGGCCATCCGATGACTGGTCGAAAGAAGAAGGCATGGAAAGAAAGGTAAAATTTCTGCCCATCCAATTACATTGTTGAGTTATATAGAAAGACAGATTCCCGTTAAAGAAAGTCGTTTACATATATAAGGTGGTGAGTTGTCAAAAGAAAGACACAGAAATTGTCCCCACAATAATAAGTAACATACATAGGAATGACCAAAGAAATTAAAAATTATTAATATGAACAAGAATAGGGACATTTTGAAATTAAGAGGATATGTAGGAGAGACCAGCCTAGGCCTCGATGAGAGCCAAATCAAAGATAATTGGGACAAAGTTGGAGTGAAATAAATAAAATTTAGCAAGATGTCAAAATGTTTTGTAGGGGAAAACAGAGGCAAACCAGGCTTTATGTTTTTTATTTTAATAATTTTTTTTGAGCACAGTTTAATACATGTCAGAGAAGGTTCATTAACATAGAAATTAGAAAACTATAAGGAGGACAATGATGATACAACTTAAGAAGACAAGAGCAAGAAAACAAAGAAGAAGAAGCAAGAGGAAGGACAGAGATCTTAGAAAGCAAGCAAAGCTAGTGGGCAATGCAAATACAAAGTAGAATCAGAGAAAAAAAACAAACAAAATAAGCAATGAAATGGAGAATTACAATGACAAGAGGCAGGTAATCCGTTAAAAGACAAAGATCTCAAAATACATGATCAGTGGATTATGGTTAATTTCAACATTAGGAGTTCAATATGTAGGAGCATCAAGCTCAAGTTTAATATTTATTTAAATAGGATAGAGGTTTTTTTAATGTATTTTTGACCATTTTTCTCATTTAATATAAATTAAGAGAAAAAAATGTAAATTACATTGATTAGAAACATCTCAATAATTAAAAGGATACAGAGGGAATGACTAGTAGAGACCAAATAGGAATCATATACTTAGATTTGCATATTAGCCCAAAACCAGAATAAATCTAATTTAAATTTACTTAGATTTGTGTGGAGGATTTATGGAATGGAAATAAATTCATATTTTTAAATAAATAAGAGGGAAGTGTATGAGGGTGTGTGTCAGTGAGTGATAAGTAAGTGAAATATAGAGAGGAGAATGATTGTATAGCTTTTGTGTTAGCCAAGAGCCGTGAGAGCCTCCATTGTAATATTTGGCCGAGGATTTTTATGTTATTATACCCATTTTTTTATAAGCCTCTTTTTGGCTATGTATATTTGTGCTTGTGCTGCCTGAAGTCAGTCATTTTCTTTAGTATTTAATAAAGGAAGTGTTCATTGCTTATGCTCAGATCTCGATTTAACCCAACCCATGAATTAGTAGTTTTATAGTCAAGGTTCCATCATCCAAGGGTTAGTTAAAAGCCAAGGTGTTCCAAATACACCAAAAGATCAACCAAAGGATAAAGATCAAAAACAGCATGGAATTGCAATGTTTAAGTTGAGTTTGAAAAGGAAAAAGTGGTCCCATGCCATTTTTTTTTAAATTCTACTGCTATAAAGTGTCACCAAAGACTAAGGAGACACTCTTTTTTCATCCAATGTATTGAGCTCTCTGCATTTCCCCAAGTCAAAATCAAATTTTTCAAAGAAGAAAGTTGAATTTCCTTAAAGGCGTTGCGCTTGCTTCGAGGTATCGTATTTTTGACCGAGAGGTATTGTGCTCCACAACTCTTCAAAGTGCTGGCATTTTTTCCTAGGAGGTGATGTGATCTTGCTTTCATACAAGCTCTTTTTCTCCACTTTTCGAAAGTTTCCAAATATTCTTTCTATGTCCAAGCAGAGAAATCGTGTTCTTTCAATCAAATGTGCAGTTACACCTTTATGTTCCTATGTTTAGCTTAGTTGTTAGTTTGTTGTAAGCACTCATTTCATTTATGATATAAGTCAAGCACCAAAACCATAGATCCTAATTCACAAATTAATCCCTCCTTCCGTAGGACCTACAACTTTCCCTAATTTTTTAACTTACTCTCATCACCATGCACACTTACTCATTTTCTATTCCCAAAATCTATTTCTAAACCTCACCATTCTAGTATGCTTTCTAGGAAGCTTTAGATAATTTCGTAATAGGATTTTCCCACCCTATTTCCTAAATACTTCACCCTCTATCACTTCCCTAAGCTCCCTAATCCCTTTGACATGTACATTCCCCCAAATTTTCCCCCACTCCGTCACAATACCCTAACTCCACAATCATACTCCTTTCCTCCTCTCCCCATGGTTTAAAAGACAACTCATAATGGAAGAGGAGAGTAATGCCATGAGGAGGAGAGAGACAGACCTCCACAAAAAGGAGGGAGAAACTAAGGCATTAAACCTAGACCTTGAGCATTACAAACCTGAATTGAAATCACACTACAAAGGAAAACCCACTATTCAAAAGGAAGGAAAGTAATCACTTGTTGAGGCATCATGATAAATATACACACCTTATTTGGTATCTCAAATATTTGAAGGAACATTTTCCAATGTCTTATTAGTCATATTTTTCAAAACACATTGTGGCTAAAAATATTGGAAATCAGAAATGAGGTGGTTGTTCCCAAGATACCACCTCATAAAACTCATTTCAATTTTTACATTGGTATTATAATGAGATATACATTCACATCTTTCTGTGAGGCTTCAATACATGGAAAAGTCTGTTGAAGTCACATGTTTAAGATGACTGCATGTTCCAAAGAAATACTTTGGGAAACTGTAGATTTTTTTGTCTCTACATGAAAATAAATAAAACCTCTCATTAAAAAATATTTCTTTATTAGGGAGAGAAAATTAATTAAAATTAAAGCCTGTTTTTGCAAAATCAAGAATTTGACATACCTTCCACTGCCAAAAATGCAATGTCTGTTCTTTATTTTATATAAGTCTTCAAATGATGAAATGGTCACCATTAGATTCACATAATGTCCTCTAATATCAAATTTTCACCATTGCATCAAAATTAATATTCTGTATAGTGACAATGTCCTAAAACATCCAAAAATCACCTTTTAATTTTATTTTTCACACACAACAAGAAGCCTTAATTTTACCTAGATTTCACTTTGAGCACCTAAATGAATAATTTTCTGGAACTTATGGAATTTTGGAAACTATGACAGGAGTGATTTCCACACCATTATTCAGTTCAGCTTGACCTAATCAAGTCCTCCAAAAGTGACTCGTAGGTTGGAGATCATGCTGCCATCAATGCTTTTGACAACAACATATTTTCGGAATCTTCTCGTATTTCTACTTAATATGTAATTTATAAACTTTAATGACATTAACTCATGTCAAATTTATTAGGTCAGTTTTTAGCTGTGATTAGGAGGTAGATACTGGATAAAATGTATTTTGGGATAATGAATGTTTTCTCACCAAAAATAGTAATAAACATGAACTCCATAGTCTTTGGGCTCAGCTGAGAATTTTGGGGACTATCATGTAAGTCAGGGATTCAATTTTATATGTATAACTTTTTTGCTCCAGAGATGACCTTTCAGCTGAAACAAATTAATATGTTGATTTGATCTGAACATATTTTTTTAATCATGAAATTTAAGGTATAATAAAACCAGTTGCAACTATTTTGATGAATTCTTGTGGCAAAATGATTTATCATTGTTTATTCTTCTGTTACAAAAATGTGAATGTATTTATCTCATATTCTTCCACGAAATGTGTTTCCTAAGTCAAAAATGCACCACTGGTGAAGTTCATAAACAATGAAGTCAAAAAGAGAGATGAGATTATTTCACCTTAGAAGAAATTAAAAATTCATTAGTTACATACAGAGTACCGGATGTTGTTATCCTAATTTATAGGAATCTTTTTCTGTTTAATTTTATGATATCCATTGCTGTTAAAGAAGATATATTAGTTGAACTATTTATTTAAAGCAAATGTGTCAATGAATAGTATAAACAACATTTAACAAAAATATTTGCAGGTATTGTTAATTATATTATGGAGAAAGAGAATGCATAATGGTTACAAAAGTCCTACAATGGCTGTTAAAGACCTTTACAAGCAAGTTCATATGACGGTGTATGAGGTTAAAGATCAAGAAAGAACATGAAGATCCACATGGCTATCCATTATGGTTTTTGATATAAATGTCATTGCATAAAATGAATAATATGTTTTATTATAATACTTATATACAACAAACACACATTCATTCAATGGTAATAAAGGAGATGAGTTGATAAAAAAATTAAAGATGCAAGAGAAAAGAATGTATACAAATATAAATAGTTTACAAACCTCTTAAAATTGAGGAAGCTGACATATCAAGCAGGACTCGAATTGAACAAAGAGATAAATCTTCACTTATAATTTATAGATATTTTGAATATGTTGTTATTATAGTAAAACAACAGAGATACAAAACAATGAACCTGCATCATTAGACCGAATAATTTTGAAACCTGGTGTGGAAGAAAAGGTGAAGAAAGTCAATTTTAGATGGTGTTCATCACGCGAAAGGAGAGGACATGGAAACACTTCTATACCAACTTATCATTCATACAATACGTGAATTTAATGTGCGTATGTCGATAGTGATTTAACACTGAAGAGACAACTCAAGTGTTAAATAATAAGCCCATTTATATCAATGAAAATTCGCTATCTTTAATCATATGCATCTTATATGAAGTTATGAGTCATTTTTACGCCTGTTGGATCATATGTGTCAGACCATATAATTCTTTTTTTCAAAATATTCACACAAATAATAAACTTGAGAATAATTTATGTTTTATCAATAATGAATGCAAATTTGAAAACGTATAATACCATATTAAATATGTTGAAACATTAACGTTTTTTAACTTATGTTAGTAAATCAGAAATATCTTTTTATTTCAACATTATATGAAAAACTAGAATGATGATTTTTATGTCATGATATTATATGTTAAACTTACCGGATAGAAAATATTGAATTTAATGTTGAAATCCTACTAATAATATTTAACGCCATTACTAAAAATACGTTTAAATTGTACCCAAATAAAAATTGTATTCAGTACCAACATTAGGTGTTGTTTCACTATTTATATATTAATAAAAGATTGGTTTTACTTACTTTTTTTTTAAAACAATGTAACAATTAATTTAAAAAGAAACCCTCCTCTCTTCAATATAATAATTATTTTCTTGTTTTTTTTTTCTGTTTTTGCAGTTTTTGTGGCTAGAGTTCTCATTTTCGCTATAGTTCATGAACAAAGTTTATATCATTACGCCTTTTAATGGTAATAACCTTGATTACAAACTTGAAACTTATGATTCATAATTAAAAATATCGTTTACTTTTACCTTTCTTACTTTTCAGTAGATGATCACAATCGTCATTTTATCAATTGGATTTTTTCACGAACCTTTGCTTTTTTCAGTGCTATGCCATCAATAGAAAATATCCTTTCCCAAAAATTAAATCCAATTGTGATCCATAGCATCCCAAAGAGAAATGCTCGCATCAGGATGTTTGGTAGATATGTTTTTGCAAGCACATATGCCGAATAAAAAGTTTAATTTGCTCAACTAGGATGTCATATGATTCTAATAAAGATGTATGATTGTTCAATGGACTCGCTTACACCATGTGTCAGTACTAGTAATAAAATTTTTCTAACTTCAGGTCCATCGTCCTGTTAAACTTGAGAAAAATTAAATAATCCTGAGAATATTGACCATTAACAATAGATGTGAAAATCAAATGAATCAAACATGTCAAAGACCATAGAGATTTTTTCAACACATTCATTTTTATATGAAATGAAAGGTATAATATCATAAGAATCCCATTCAAACTTATGACAAATAATCATGATTCTTTTGATAAAGAAGACCTCCTCAATTGTATAGAAACACCTTGATGTAATAATAATAAGGAAAATAATCCTAACCTCCTATTGCTAGTTTAATACTCCACATAATTAAAAACCTTAATGACACGTGACACACTTTTCGCTATAAATAATAATACCTCCAAGATGGCCATCCATGCTTAAATTAAATCAATAGAGATAATAATAAGCCTGATAGATATTCACTCTTCACCTGGAATACACCTTACCAGATATATAATAATCCGGCTGTGCTATATAATCCAACTTCGTAGACGGCTTTCTGGACTCAAGTTTATAAATATCTGGACTGTCATTATCACACATTAATTAATATAAATTACAACAACAAAATTATGGTTTTAGCAAAGTAGTTGCACTAATACAGCTTAGAAATAATATCATATCATCCTTTTATAAATCTTTTCATATCGATATTCATAACGTTATAAGAACCCTTATCCATCAATAAAGTAGATGGATCATTGTAATTTAGCTTGCACTGTACAATTAGAAACTATTGGTAATTTTACGTAATAATGACTTTTCTTTTCGCTCATCAACAGTGGCTTCACTTTTTCACTTGAATGAACAACAGAAGCCCTTTGTCAGTATAAGATAGTTAATAATTTCAACAAATAAATTTTTTGACAGTTGTGTTACTACCATGTTTTTACGTGAATGTGATAAATAGTATATTCGCCGCATCATTTAACTGGTATTGTCTTCAAGTCCTGTGAGTAGCACTGGGCTGAAATGATATTTTTCTGTGCCACCAAATGCTTTTTGCTGCTTTCTTCAAAAATTAGAAACATTTTTTCTCACAATTATTGTTACGTAAAGGAGATGTGATAAAGAAAATTGAAAAGAAACTTCTCCCGCATTAGTTTTCTCAAAACTTTCACTTCAATTAACTTTCTGGCTTTTGGGCAATTCTGTTAACTTCAACTTTAGAGGTCTATCCTCAATCGCCTTCCAACAATATGCTCTACACACCAAAGAAGTTAATTCACATTTATAATATTAAAAACAAATTTCTTCTTAAGATACCAAGCATTTTTCTACATGTAGATATGTTGCTCATCAAGTGATTTAATTAAAACATAAAGATATCATCTATATAACACAAATCAGGAATGGCCTCAAAACAACATTCATCGTATTCAAATAAGGTGAAGGATAATTAAGAATGTAATCAGTATAGATATCAAGCCATTCAAACAACCTTTATTATTTTGTGATTAGTTATCTTCTAAATACCTCTTCATCATTTCGTAATGATTGATAGCCACCTTGTTCCAACTTAGTAAAATACTTTGAAATTTTCAATGATCATAAATCATCTACGAGAATTAGATAATGTCTTTTAGATTTCAATTGTTCAATGCATAAAAATATATGATACGCGCTTGTTCATCCTTCTTTAAATTGCCATAGGGACCCATACAAGGCATTTTTGTTGGATGAACTTTCTTTATTTCAAAATCCTGGGATTTTATTTACTTCATCACTTCTCCATCACTAACATTCTATACGAAGTACCACTGTTAGGAAGAGGACAATCTCGTCAATCAGATCTTTGTACGTTTGACTTCTCTTAGGTAAACCTTTGTTCAAAACATATCATTATTTTGATTAAACCATTTCAATCAATTCCATTCAACTGATCACAAAAATGGAATGGTTCATAATCAACATCATTCTTTGGTTCAATCATAAGAAGCAAACATTGCTTGAAAATTGTTTCATTTTTAATTTGCCTCACATTAACTAATAATATTTAGTTTTCATATAGAGATTCAATATATCCACAACCATTTTTGTGAAAAAGGTTACTTGTTTATGGCATATAAATATAGTAAGGTAAGTAATAACCAAAAACAATTTTGTTATCAAGTGGTACAATGATTTCAATTAACTTTCATTAATAGGTTATATATGATTGCACCTAAGAATACATTTTCTCAGAATTTAAATTAGAAACTTGCAGTATCCAACCAATGGATATGGTTTTATGATATGAATTATTTGAAGATTAAGTTTCTGACGTCTTTTATATTTGTTTTCAGATACCATTAATAAATAGGTACAATTTTGTAGGTTTTGATATAACCTCGCGATGAAATAATTCAATTTTTGTTTTCCATTTAGATTAATAGGGAAAACGATGTACTAGAAGAAGTAAATGGATTCATTTTGTACCATAAAGGTAATTTTAGTTTCACATCTAATGGTGTCCAAATCAGATGAGTATGGTAATGTTTTTTGTTTTCTTTGTTATTAAAATTTTCGGCCTCATCTCTAGATAATATTCACAATAGTTGTTCATCATAATTTCTTGAAAAAAAAATATTTGTATGTTTGTTTATCTTTATTTTTAAAGGATGAATTTTTTTTCCTTTAGCTCTAAAACTTTTCTTTCCACCAATGGTTTTTTACCTTCGCTTGCTGTGATATTAATAAACCTTCATTTTAATAAAGGGACGACTATAAATATAAGAAGTTTTAGCAGCTATATAAACCCTTGTACTTTCATTTCATGTAATTTTGGGAATAAACCAACACCTATCATAAGAGTTATTTTCTAAATTCATGGTAATATTGTAACATTTAACTTTAATTTTGTCCTGTTCTTCCAACTTCATATTAGTATTTTTCATATATGCTTAGGTAAACGCATTTTTAATTTCTAATGAAATAACAAGATAGTGAGATCAACATTTTTCATCCACTTCGTTCTATTTCCGCCATGTTAGGTGTTGCACCTTCCATATTATTAAAGCAGATGGTCTTTATATATCATCATCATAGCTTTAATCAGTATATGCTTACCAAAGCTGCAATTAAATTGGAGGTGAATTTGTGTGGAACGAAACTATGCCTTCTTTCCGGCTCAACTAGAGAATCTCAGCACCAAGTTACCTTTTCCTCTTGAGCTCAACCTCATAAGAATTTAAATAATTAAAAAAATTAGAATCTTCCCGCAAAAAACCTAGCTCAGTTACCAAACTTTTTATTTGAATGGGAATATGATTTTTTCTATGTTGGCACCCACCCGTAATTTTAAAAAAAGTGCTTGAGGATGATATTTTGAATGTAAGTTTAACATGAGTTGTGTTTTTATGTGAATTTCATGAGAAAATTAACATAAAAAAACACTGGACACATACCTAAAAACAACATCACCATGGGTGCAGTCATGCACAACATAATAAGGATGAAGGTACGCTCAACGCAGGCAATATGCCTTTATCGAATGGGAACAAGCCAGCCTTCATATTATGCGTGCCTGCGGCGATGATATTTAAAGGCTCACATCTTTAAAACCCATTCATCACTTAATGCCTAAAAATGCCTGCTCATTTTTTCTGCTGAATTCGCTAACAACCTGAGAAGTTATGATTCCGCCCAAGTTTTCCACCAACGTTCAGCGGATTTTGATCATATAGTCAAATCATCCAGAATTTTTCCCTTTTTTCTCACTGATCCAGAAATTTTCCTCTTCGCCACTTTTGGTTTTTAGCGGACTCTCACGGCAATTTTTTTTAAACAATAAGTCACCACACGCCCAATTAATGCAGACCACCACTTTCAATAATTATTGTTAAAATAATATGCGGTTCAGCCAACCCTCCACCTACATCCTGACGGCATAAAGATCAGTGCTAGGGTTAGACCCTAATTTCTCCCCCATAGAACTGAGGGTTAAAACAGAAACAAGCTCCAACCCATATAGACACATACTGCAAACAGTTATATACTTGTTATTAAAACAGGTCAATTTGAAATTCTTGGGATCTACTCATAATCCTTACTAAAATTAAAACGCGTTACTGCTGATGGCGTTCTGTTGAAGGCAAATGGCAATAACGAAAAATAATCAATCAAAACTTATGAAAACAGAATTTATTGTATTGTGTTACTTTATACTCTCTCTCATTCAACGGAGAGAAAACAATTTCATGACACCCAACTGCCAAGAGAATTCTGTCAACATACTAAGAATTAAAATTCCACATTTGATTTTTTTTTTAATCATTTTGATAAAGGACAAAACACGCTTTCTGGAGACATAGCGTTTCGGCTATTGAAATGAGTTGCACCATCAGAAGGATGAGATCTATATTATTTTCAGTCTCACAATTGTTAATCCACAATTTTAATTTTTATATTTTTTAATAATTTGACTAATGGGAAGGAATGAAAGAAGAGAAAAAATAGAATAAAAAACTCCATATGAATGGATGAATAAAACAGATGATTTATCAATGAAGAACAAGCAACTCAACAATTAGCATTATTCATTTTGTTTTGTAAATGCTATGTCCTATGTTACTAATTGATAAGCATTATTTTGAGCAAAAAACAGAAATATTAATATTAGAACAAAATCTCAAGAAAACAATAATGATGAAGAAGAAACAACCAACAATTAAAGAACTACTAGATATTTGAAAGGCGAAAGGTTTTGTAAAGAATTAAATAGTTGCTATAATTTGACCAAAAAATATAATGTGGTGTCATTAGAATCATAAAACAAATTTCATGAAGAAGAATGGCTTAATAAACAATGGATAAAGGCGACTTTAGTATAACAATTTCACATTTAAAATTGATGTTATTAATTTTAACATAATAAATGATGAGATTAACAATAATCAATGTTTAATAATAATAAGGATTCAAGCTTCTAACCCTGAAGAAATCAAAGAAATAGTTAATAACAGGTATGACTTTGATGAAATTAGCAAGAAGAAAAACCCAACAAGCAATTTTTCATGCGGGAAACATTTTTATAATGAGACAAGATTAAAAGTAGTATGTTGCAATATTAGTAATGACAACTTTAGCAATATGAATTAGACAATTGAGTAATAAGAAGTTGATAGAAATTACAATAAACTATTTTAGTAAATATAGAGAAGATAGTTCATATGTATTGTCCCAAATTACAGACAGAAGAAACTATCCTTAAACTTAAATAGTTACTTCCATAGTTTCGAAATTAGTCGTAAATTAAAATAATAGTTGTTTCTGATACAATTTATATGTACAACAAGAAGGTAAATAAAATGCCATCAGAACATTTTGATATAACTAATGGGAGTTGATATATCATAAAAAAGAAGTGAATATAAACTTAATTACCATACCAAATTAGCAATGAATAAACATCTTAGATTTCAATAGTCATATTTAGTCAAAACCAAAAGTCATTATTTTGATGAATTAATTACTATGAGGATATTTGATGGAAAACACCAATATTTATTTAAATTTTGTAATATTTGCCTCCATCATCATCCATATTAAACTGTTCATTTTAAATTATAACAATGAAGCTTCATCAAGCCACAAAGGGACCCTAGTAAACTACAAAAGTGAGTTCGCACTTGGTGCTAAATAGACCTGCTAATTACATGTAAAGTTATTTTTGAATATCTAATATGATGGCCATGATTTTAGTAATAATAAAACAAATGTTTAGTGCTACTTCCCAGTTTATTTCACTATTTTAATTAGAAGCAAATATTATATCTACTTAATGGCGCTAATACTCAAGATAAATATCGTTAATTTAATAAATATTTTCATTAAAGAATACGTATTTACGCAGAAAGAACCTACAGGTGAACAAGTGATGTGATCAATTCAAATATTAAAATTATTACATAATCATTGAAATGAATTAATTTGAATATTATGTATATCTATGAATACACATTATGAGTAACCATTTGTTATTTGTACACAGTAAACAATGATTACCCAAATATAATGAGATGAGATTATATAGATGATTAAAATTTTGGTATTGATTCCATTTATATATAGCTCAAAAAATTCCTTTTTTATACTATATTTTTTTAGGTTTATTTTTAAGAATAATTTTTCCAATAACTTCATTATTAAAAAGTACTTCTTCAGGGAAACGTATGTTACACAGTCAAAATCAATCCTAAATGTAGCTATTCTAATGAGTCTCAACTCAGGTTATTAATAAAGTTGACATGTCATTTTTTAATCATTTTTAGCTAGAAAGAGGTACTTGATACAAATTATAGCCACATCAAAATAAAATCTCAGAGTGACCTCAAAATATCAAATTAATATCTAAACCTTCTATGACCTACTGAAGAAGTGATTCAGATGAGTCCCACAACTTCTACAGCAGTGTTTGCTTGAAATAGAAAGCCATTGTTGATTGTTAAAGAATATATAATATGATTCTATATCTATAGATTTGAAAATTAAACAATATGTTATTTAATATATTAGCAATATTCCCATATCACCTTCCTTTAAAAAAATTATCTACAGAAAATGTTTCCTCACAACCAAAAGCTTCTAATGTGTTCTTCTGAATTGAAACATTCAAGAGTCTTAACTATATCCCAAAGTAAAAAAATAATTGTGCCACTAGTATAAATTACTATTTTTGTTACATCAAAAGTTATTGAAACCATAAACACCAAAATACCTTAAAACAAGAGGATTTTAGTGAAAAAGGTCAAGCCCAAATGTCTTAACCTTTTCCATCTCCAAGTTCTCCACATGTTCAACCTGTAACAACCTCTTCACTTGTTTCATCAACTGTTACTATTACTACTTCTCCTATGGCTATAAAAAAAAAACTAATAAGACTGTGGGAAACCTTAAGATTTGTTAATGTCACTAGTAACCAAATTTTTTTTACCAAAACACTAGACAAATAGTTACCAAAATTAAATATTGCTAAGAAAGAGTCTTCAGAAGATCACGTTAGTAGATTTATGTTGGCCATCAATTTATGGGGTGTTCAAAAAAAAGATGTTGTTTGTAGACTTTTTCCCTACACTTTTGAACGTAGAGAATCTACTTGGTATTTTCCTTACAACTAAACTCTATCAAGAATTGGGATACATTTGAAGACATGTTTATTAAAATTTTGGTGATGATAAATCACCAGTTGCTTTATTAGTAGAACTCTCTAGATTAACAATGGGTTCCAAGGAGAAAAATAAATATTTTAATCAAAGTTCTTAATGTTATTAATAAAATTTGTCATGCATCTAAGCTTAGAGATGATGTTCAAATTAAATTCTACACTTATGTTATTCCTAGAGTCATAGCTATCTTTATGAAACATCTAGGAAAAAATTACTTTAGTTGATGCAATGCAAGAATATTTGAATGTAGAGAAAGAAATTATTAGTATTGCTAACAAAATTGTTGCAAAAGAAAATAATCCTACTCAACCTACCAAGACTGTTACCTTCAAAGAAGATAAAAAGGACAAAGTTGTGTCTGACATGGAAAGCCTGCAAAAAATTATTAAGGGTCTACCTAATAAATTAGATGACTTGAAGGAACAAGTTGGAGAAGAATATTCATTGAAAATAAATTTGAGGCCATTTATGAAAATAAATCCTCCAACTCCTCTAAGTGGTAAAATTTCAATAGCAAGTGAAGAACACACTCCTTTTTTACTTACTTTTGAAATATTTGAAATCCTTAACAAAAATGTACAAAATTTCCTAGTTTACTTAGGAGATTCTTCAAAACTTACACGATATTATGTATGTCACAAGATTAATTCTCATCCACAAGAGTGAACTACTCAAATAGTAAATCTAGGCATAACAAAATAGAAGGTTCTAGGAGAATTAAAGGACATATTTATTAGATTAGCATTTCATCTAAAATTTCATCAAGTCATTATCATTTTGGTTTTCAATATACTTGAATCATATGGCTTGCTTTTAAGTTGTGATTGATTTGAAAAATTAAATGGATATTTTGCTACAAACCAATTAAATGGGTCTAGATCTAATGTTGGTGTAGGATCAAGCCGCATTCTACAAAGTATGAATGGGGAAAAATCTATGTTGACCTACAGATTGGAATTTCAATGCACCAAAATGTAGTTGAGTATGAATTGTTAATGCAAGGATTAAAGAAGGTTATAAGCATGAAAGTACAAAATATTAAAAGTTTTGGATATTTTTAAATTGGGATCAAACAGGTAAGAAACAACATACATTATGTTTCTAATAATTTGAAAAATTATCAGCAATTAGTCCAAGATTAAATCTACGATTTTCTAGCATTCAATGTCACTTCCTTTCCTAGATTATAGAATGTTGGTGTTATCCCTCTTTCCAATGTATCTTCCAAAATTATACGACCAAAATATTTTAGTATGAATATATTTTCGATGGAATTTGTGTTTAGACCCTCTATATCTGATAATGAATGAAACAGGATATTTTTCAATGATGATGTTGATACCATATATTTCATCACTTCTGAGGGAACTTATGATGATATTTTCATTAATGAGGACACTCGTGACCAGGATTTAAATTAAATATCCAAATATAAAAAGCTTAAATACGAAATAATCATACCAATATATCTGGTTAAACTTGAATATTTCTATGGCTTAAAATATTTTAAAATAAAGGTTTCTACCATGATGTATGAAGTAAAATCTAAGCATTAAGCAAAATCGAAAAAATATAAATTTATGTCTATGTTGTTCACCTGCAAGGAGAACCGCTTTCATACATCTTTTTAAAAAGTACAAAGATGTGTTTGCATGGTCCTATAATGATATTAAAGCTTACAACACATTGATAATCCAACATACAATACCCATGATTCCTCATGTAAAAAAAATCTAACAAAAATTAAGAAGAATTCATCCTAACATAGAAACCCAAGATAAGAATGAATTGAATAAAGTCCTTAGAGGAAAAAAAAAATTCATGTTATGCACTCTAAATGGGTTTCTAATCTAGTCCAAGTGAGGAACAAGAATGGAGGTATCAGGATATGTATAGATTTTAGATACCTTAACAAGGCATCTGAAAAGGGACAATTTTACTTTTCCCCCCATGAAACAGATATGAAAATTTGTGGCTATATTTGAGCCAATCTCTTTTCTTGATGATTTTTTAAGTTACAATAAAATTCTAGTTTATCCAAATGTAGACAAATTTTAGGGGAAAAATTTCACTAATTGGCTATTTTCTGGACATTTTCTAAAAAAAATTCACCCATTTCATTAAACATTCGCCTATTTTTTCATATATATGATTAAATGGATTATATTTGCATACAATTTACCAATTTTAATAGTAAATTACATGTTTTTTATTGGATATTCACCTACATTCTAAATTTATGACTTTTAAAACCAAAATAGTGACCTATAATACTATAAATGGCATAATATTTGAATCCTTAAAAAATACCTTGTCCAAATGAAATACCTGGGCCATATTTTCCTACCAAAAAATTCCTATTGGATTAATCAATGCTAAGCCACTTTCTAGATAGTCGTGGACATAAATGTTTTAGGACTAATAGATAAGTGAGTTGTCATTTATTTGTCTGATATCACAATTTACTGCAATGAAATATTAGATCATTTACATTATTTAAAGCTTAATTTTGAGAGTTTTAGAAAATACGGAATATCCTTAAATCCTAAAAGATCGTATCTGCATTAGATGAAGGTAAATAATTAGTATTTATTGTTTTGAAAACTAGGATTATCATAGAACCATCTACAGTTGAAGCAATCTCTGAAATTTCGTTGGCACACCATAAAGAATATATGAAGTCATTTCTAGGACAAATAAACATTTGTATGGTTTATTTTCCCAAATTTTGCTCAAATTGTATCACCCTTGCAGAATATGCTTAAGAAAAATGCAAAATTTAAGTGGAACTCATCGAAATGAAAATATGTTGACTCAATAAAATAGAAAATTATTCAAGATATTTCCATTATTTCTCCGAACTATAACAAATAATTTACTCTTTATAATTTTTCTTCATATCAATCATACGATGGATTTCTTACCTAGAAGAATGATCAGAATGTTGAGGTACCAATTTCTTTTACTAGATTAGGATTCCAAAGAGTTGAGCTTAATTTCATTGATGTTGAAAAGTGGGCCTATACTATTTTCAAATCAATAAAAAAAATTAGGCCTTTTATTCTCAAATCCCATACTAAAGTGATAGCTATTCATTTTGCAGTAAGAAATTTACTTGTCCAAAAGGATCTCATAGAAAAATGGGCTCATTGGGTAACAACACTACAAGAATATGATCTTGAAATTTAACCTTCCAATTATCATAGGTCAAGGTTTGTGTAAATTGGTTACGAAATAAATTGATTTTGAAAGTAATATTTGTGATTATCACGATTCTACAATTTCTTCTAAGAAAAAAAATAGTTATGCGTTATTCCTGATTCTTCCAACTTATTATATTCATATTTGATTTATTTCTTATCTCATGTCTCAAAACCACCAAATTTAGACTTTATAAAGAGACAAAATTTGAGATTGAAATCCAATAAATATCAATTGATAAATAGAGTGTTGGTTTGTAAAAATTATGATCTGATTTTACTTGGTTGTTTAGGAAAATATGATGCTGAAAAATTATTTCATGATATGCATGATGGACCTATAGAATTATATTACGATAGAGATATCAATGCTCATAAAATTCTACATGTAGGTTACTACTAGCCTACAATGTTAAAGATGTGTGCTTATGTGCACATATTTTAGGTTTGTTAAACAACAACATGAAGAGATAAGAAACCAATGTTACCATTACAACATGTTATTATTGAATAGCTATTCAAGAAGTGGGGACTCAAAATCAAAGGAAGTTACACCAAATTATTCCAACCAACATAAATATATTCTAACAACAATGGATTATTGGATTATTTTACTAGATAGGTGGAAGTCATTCCTTTGAAAATTGTTACATTGGAATATGTAATATGTGTCATAGAGCAATTTACAACTACAAGGTTTGGCATCTCAAGCACTTTGGTATTCTATAATGAAACTTATTTTTCTTCAGCCCAACTGATTGTATTTTCTCTAGAAAAGAAAACTAAACTTAAATACTATGTTAATTATTACCCTCGGTGCAATCTTTTAGCATAATCAGCACACAAAACCCTTTTGAAAATCATTAATAAAATTTGTTGTTGATAGTCACAAAAATTGGCATGTCTCTAATCAATGCATTATGGACAAACATAATAACATATATAGCCTCAATAGGAAATTCCTGTTACTTCCTTATGTATATGGAAAGGAATTTATCCTGCCCCCTAATGTGGCCTTACCTTATTTCCTATTATTCCAATCACTTAAGGAGGAACCATGCTCTAGTATTCATCATCGACTTGCAAATTTACATAAATTAGAAGAAATTAGAGAAAAATACTAACATACATTTTCAAATCTCCGAAAGGTCATGAAGAAATTTTTTAAAAATCATTCAGTGGCTGATAAATTTTTTGAATTTCGTGATCTTGTTATAAAAGGGGATAAAGACAACAAGGATAAGGGAAAACACACAAAATCTCAAAATCTTTGGTTAGGTCTTTTTTAGATTTCTAAGAATATTAGACCATCTACATTTTTATTGTAATTGTTAAATGGGGAAGAAGAGACTCTACCAGCTAATAGGAAGTCTTTAAAATTATTTTTATTGAAATTGAAATGAACCACTTTTATAAATATGAAAATATTTCTTTTATTACCAATGATTTTTTTTATTTTGGTTATTATCACTGTTAATGATAAAAAACAAATTGCATTTTTATTTCTCTCTATTATATATCTTTATTTAAGAGATTATTAATATTATATTGTCATAAGAGTTAAAATTTGATGATCAGTATCGAGTAACCATGAAGAATAAACATTTATGATTAATTTATCTCTACAAAGAAAAAAAAACTTGGAAAGTAATTAGAAATAGAGTCCTTACTCCAAAGTTTAATTCCCTTCACACTAAAGAATAAGAACTTATATGAATGTAAAATTTTAGGATGAAAAGATAAGTCTTACACCATGATATGCATTACATCAAGATACATTTTATATCACTCTACTTCCTATTTGACATTGCAAATAACAATCACAAATTCTCTCTTATCAAAATACGATTAATAAATTACATCATATGAAGTTGAAAGAACCAAAAGGTAGGGTAAGTGTATACAAACCCATTGGGGCTATGGACGCTTGTTGGAAGTGGGTCGAAGTAATGTCGTGTTATGGAAAATGAGGTGAACTTATTACATCAAAATTATGGTTTGTAAGCTTTGCATATAAGTGATATTAAGAGCCTATTTTCTTGTTAAAATTTCTTTTATAAAATTATATCCCCTTTTACCCCTCTAGAAGGATGGAATGAAAAATTTATGAGTATAGATACGTTCTTCTTAACTATAATGATTAGTCATAAGAAAAATCTCCATGATCACATCTCAAAGTTATAAAATTTTATCCTATATAGTATAATATTAAGTTACTCATGTTATTTAATTGATAGAGATCATTGGTTCTCCTAGTGTGTTACCAATTATTGTGGCAAGAAAAAAATACCCCATTTTTTATATAGCTCCTAACAAAAATGGGGACCCTTTCAATTTGTAATTGAAATTTTTTCTTTAAGTTCTTTTTGCATGTTCTCCCTTGATTCCTTCGTTCTCCTTTATTTAATTCATCATTTCCTTTCTTATATATGTCTAGCTCTCCTTGTTATGCACCTACATGTATATCACTTCCATTTGAATATAATGTATTATAAAAAATATTCCCCACTCTAAAAATTATTAAAAAAAGCAAAATGAGTGTTTTAAATGCGTAGCACGAATGGTCGTCCCACTAACTCACTTTTTTCATTTCCTGGGACGAAAATATTTCTATCATATGCCATTGATAAAAAAGGTTACGGATCTACAAAATTCTTGATTAAAAACCTCTACAACACAACATGAATTTTCCAATCACTTTCCAAACATATTCTTGTCTCGCTCTCTATCATTCGTAAGAAGTTAGCACGCACGCAAAACAAATATATATACTCAGTGTAATATCAAAACAATGTGGATTTGCATGTCAGTTGAGGCATTTGAACATTTATGGCAATTTAAATAACATGATGGTTAGCAATGAATTACATTGAAATTCTAAATTCTTTGATACATTCAACTAATCACGACATTATTTCTCATTGCACTACAGGATTCACAATCATTAGCATCGAGGAAGCTACAAATCGTGGGTAAATAAGTGAAGACATGTTAGAAAATACTAAGTTAAGACATGTTAGAAAATACAACAACAAACATAGAGGATGCAGATGATAAGAATCTTGATGCTATTCTATTTTATGATATTGTTTTCTCAAATGGAGAAATAGGAATTTCATCTTGGTTCAA
This sequence comes from Pinus albicaulis, assembly GCA_034641835.2. NCBI lineage: Eukaryota > Viridiplantae > Streptophyta > Pinopsida > Pinales > Pinaceae > Pinus > Pinus albicaulis. The sequence goes on from CM076572.1 coordinate 114,208,989, forward strand.
TGTATATAATATTTTTTAGGAGGAAGCTCAAGGAAGCTCAGAGCAATAAAATCCAAATAAAGTTGGATCAACTGGAGAGCTTAATAGTACTTTTCATCAAATTTCCAAGTATGCACTACAAAAGATAGCAACACGACCCAGACTCCTTCCATACACCAATATGATTTGTTGAGCCATTGACCATGTTCATGTACCAACATGCTCCATATGCGACATTGAATGTGGCATCATAGCTCTATTGGGATATAAGATCTTCAGGTAATGTACAAACTCCCTCAAACTCATATCAACTATAATGTTGATTTTGTTCAAAGTTTTTATTAGAATGAATGTTTGTAGTATGCGAAAACCTTACATGAATAAATAAGACCATGGTGAGGTGAAGAGCATAAATTTAAGGAATAAATTTCAAAGGAGTAATGATGTGCATTTACTATCAAACTGAAAGTAAACTCCCTTTCTTCTATGCTCTTCCTGTGCCTCCACGTGGTCCTCTTACAATTCCTTGTTAAAATTTATTTAACAATTCTGAGAAGATAACCATATTCGACCGCTTTGAATATGAATACCCCTCCGCCTGCGGAATATTATTTAATAAAACAATAATACTGATTTAAATCTATCTCCTGCATTTTATATTAATAACCAACTTTATGTTAATGAACACTTTATAAACATATAACCTGATGAACAAACCCGGGTTTGGGTCCCACCTCCACGTGCTTTATATAAATCCCTTATAATAAACCGTGTGCTCCTTTATAAAACCTCGCGCATCTTTGTGAAGCGCTCGCCGTCCGATGGGCCTCTCTCAAATCAACGGATCTCGTTGATTTCGCTCGTCGTCCTGGTACGATGGATAACGCGCGAAATCGCAAGTTAAACAGTGGTTTTAGAACAGTGGTCTAAGCCACGTGTCTAACGCTGAATGGAGTCGCTGCTCACTCCGGAATTACCACCCAAGCGCCAAAAGCAGTGCGGAAAAGACCGGAAACCACTCGTTGTTTTCGTACAGTAACTAACTATGGTTCACGTCGGGTTATGGGCTCCGTTGCATACTTTAACTCCGGGTTTTGGACACGGTTAAGAGTTCTAATTATCAACGAACAATGAGTTCCTTTGTAAACAAAGCGGTTTTCTGTTATCATAAGAAAAGACTTAGATGGCCACGTTTTCACGTAGATACTTCTCCTGCGCAGGATTAAATCCGCAGGGCTATCCAACACTTTCAGGAGTTAAAGACGGAGAACTGGATTTCTTATACACAATCGCTTCACAGTCAACAATCCTTCTATAACCAAAGATTCAAGTCTTTCCCAAGGTAAACAAGCTTAGAATCATTTAACTGGAACCAATTGTAACACACAGAGTTTATTGGGGAATATCCTCTCTACTTCCTCCTTTCCTCTCATACATCGAGGGTTATATTTATATACATTACAGTGTGTCTCCTTGGTTCCTCGGTGAGGACTGTTTTGGAATTCAAAAGTCTCTTACAATAATTCAACTAACTGAAACATGACAGACATACTAACTAACTATTCAACTTCTACAACTCTTAACTACTCTAAAAAAAAATAGTCAGCTGAGGTATTGACACCTAGCTATTACAATTTTGGTGGTTTCGAACCCTCCTAGCCACAACATGTGGAAAAAACTCCTACATTGCTGGCTAGTGCCTAATGCCCCTGCATCAGACTCCTGAGGGCAATCTTCTTCATGGGCTCCTGTCCATGAGCTCTTCCACTGATCTGCCTATCTTCTGCAACATTCCTTCAGTCATCCAAGTGGCATCTTCCTCTGGTTTATCCTTCCATTTGATCAAGTACTGAAAGTACTCTTGTCCTCTGGTCCTTCTGAATGGTCTTTTATCCAATATCTTCTCTGGTTGTAACGGCTGTGCTAGAGGTAGTTGTTCCTTCCATTCAATCTGTTCCTTGTCTGTTGATCTTTCTTCTGCACCATCATCTTCATATTTGTACAAATCTGCAACATTAAAAATGGGAGATATTCCAACATCAGGTGGCAATTCAATCTCATAAGCATTTGCAGAAAACTTTCTAAGTATCTTGCATGGCCCAATCTTTTTGAACTTCAATTTGTTGTACTGCTTCTTTGGGAACCTCTCCTTTCTCAAGTGTGCCAAAACCTGATCTCCTACTTCAAAATGAACTTCCTTTCTGCTCAAGTCTGCTCTGCTTTTGTATTTGATGCTGCTGCCTTGTAATTGCTGTTTCACTTGTTCATGTATGGCCTGGATCTCTGAAGCAAACTCCTCACCATCTGCACTCCTTAGCTCTGCTCTTCCTAGATTTCTTAACTCTGATATTCCTCTGGGGTGCATTCCATAAAAAATATGGAATGGACTCTGCCCTGTGCTCCTGTTTGGTGAATCATTATATGCATATTATGCTTGGGGAAAAATATGGTCCCACTGCTTGGGATGCTCTCCTGCAAGACTCCTCAACAAATTTCCCAGACTCCTATTCACTAACTCAGTTTGTCCATCAGTCTGGGGATGATAAGCTGAGCCGAAACTCAGTTTAGTGCCAAGTATCTTCCATAGTGTCCTCCAAAAATGACCCACAAATCTAGTATCTCTGTCTAAAACAATACTCTTGGGCAACCCATGCAATCTAACAACTTCTTTGAAAAACAAGTTAGCAACATGGGTGGCATCACTAGTTTTATAGCATGGAATAAAATGTGCCATTTTGGAGAATCTGTCTACCACAACAAAGACTACATCATTCCCTCTCTGAGTCTTGGGAAATCCTAGAACAAAATCCATACTCACCATGTCCCAAGGCCTGTCTGGAATAGGCAAGGGAGTATACAATCCTGCATTCTGGCTCCTTCCTTTGGCATATTGACAAATCTTGCAATTCTTCACAAACTTGTCCACTTCTGTTCTCATCTTGGGCCAGAAATAAAAGTGACTCAGCTGCTCATAAGTCTTATCAGTACCAAAGTGTCCAGCAAGTCCACCACTATGCTTTTCTTTGATCAAATTTTCTCTCATGGAACATTTTGGTACACATAGTTGGCTTCTTCTGAATAACAAGCCCTCATGCAGGAAATAATCCAGCCACTGACTTCTATCTGTTAGAACAGGGTTACTACATGCTTCAAATGCTTCTTTAAAATTAGGATCTGTTTTATACAATTCTTTGAGAAAATCGAATCCTGCAACTTCAAAATTAGTCTCTTGAACAAGCAAATGTCTCCTACTCAAAGCATCAACTACTTTATTGGCTTGGCCACTTATATGTTTCAAAACAAAATTAAAAATTTGGAGATACTCAACCATTTAGCATGCTTATGTTTCAAGTTGGGTTGCTGTACAATATACTGTAAAGCATGATTGTCAGAATACAATACAAAATCCCTAGACATCAAATAATGTCTCCACTTCTTCAATGCTTGGACAATTGCATAGAATTCCTTCTCATAAGAGGAATACTTTCTCCTGGTATCATTCAACTTCTCACTGAAATGGGCTACAGGCCTATCATCCTGACTCAAAACAGCTCCAATGGCCTCCCCACTGGCATCACATTTTACTTGAAATGGTTTGGTGAAATCAGGCAGAATTAAAACAGGCTTCTCTGTTATCTTTTGCTTCAAAACTTTAAAATTTCTCTCTGCTTCAGCAGTCCACTTAAATGGATGTTTGCTCTTCTTTATTGTCTCAATTATGGGTGCATTAATCTTACTGAAGTTTCTTATAAACTTTCTGTAAAAACTAGCAAGTCCATGGAAACTCCTTACCTCAAAAACATTCTTGGGTGAAGGCCACTCCACAATTGCCTTAAATTTTTCTGGGTCCATCTTCAATCCTTCTGTAGAAACAAAAAAACCCAAATACACCAACTCTTCCTTCATGAATGAGAATTTCTTCAAATTTATCAGCAGTTTCTCTTGATGCATCTTCTTCAAGACATGATTTAGATGCCTTAAATGTTCTTCTTTAGTTCTGCTGAAAACTAATATATCATCCAGGTACACTATCACAAATTTGCCAATGAACTCTTTCAATACTTCATTCATAAGCCTCATGAAAGTACTAGGTGCGTTTGATAACCCAAAAGGCATTACCATCCATTCATATAATCCTTCATTTGTTTTAAAGGCAGTTTTCCACTCATCACCCTCTCTTATCCTAATCTGATGGTATCCACTCTTCAAATCTATCTTTGAGAAATATTTAGCACCACTCAAACAGTCCATCAAATCCTCAATTCTGGGCAAAGGGAATCTGTACCTGATTGTGATCTTATTAATTGCTCTGGAATCAGTACACATCCTCCAGTCTCCATCTTTCTTTGGGCTCAATACTGCTGGTACTGCACATGGACTCAAACTTTCTCTGATCAGTCCTTTGTCCATCAATTCCTGTACTTGCCTCCTGATTTCTTCATTTTCTTTGGGAGTCATTCTGTAGGCTGCCTTATTTGGCATATTTGAACCAGGGATAAAATCTATCTGATGGCTGATCTTTCTCACAGGTGGCAGCTCATCAGGTAAATCATCCACAACAATGTCACAGTAATTGTCTAACATCTCTTGTATCTCTACTGGTAAATCAGAAATATTTGTAGAAGTAAGGACTACTTTAGGCTTGCAAACTAAAGCAAAGCTTACCTCTTCCTCTTCTATCTGCTGCAGATACTCCTTCCCGCTCAGCAACAAGGTCTTTGGATCAATCACTCTGTTGGATGGCTCTCCTTCTTCCATGGGTATCAATGTATGATGTACCCCATCTTTGAAGAACTTGTAGGTGTTCTTCTTGCCATCATGCATTGCTGCTCTGTCAAACTGCCAAGGTCTACCCAGCAGTATATGACACACATCCATGGGCATTACATCACACAAAACTTTGTCCTTGTACTTTCCCATTTGCAGCTCTATTTCACACTGTTCTTTTACAACCAGCTGGTGCCCTTTATGCAGCCAGGACACCTTGTAGGGAGTTGGATGCTCCCTAGTCTTCAACTTCAAATTTTCTATCACCTCAGTGGAAACCATATTGTCTGTGATGCCACTATCAATGACTAGCTGGCAGCATTTCCCTTGGACTTTGCATATGCTCCTAAACAAAGTCTTCCTTTGTGCAGGCTCAATGACTTCTTTAGCTTGCTTCAGCAGGGCCTTATTTACCACCAAGGACTCTCCCCTCTCTGGAAGAACTTATTCTTCAATTTCTTCCTCTTCTCCAACCTGGGAAACAACATCATTCCTTGGACCAACACCCAAATTCTCTGGGCATTCATAGTGCTTTTGTCCCACTTCCTGGCATCTATAACACCTCAATTTTCTATCTCTGCCTCTGTCTCTGCCTCCTCTTCATCTTCCTCTGTAAGAACCCCTTCTGCCCCTTGCATCATCCTCTGTAGATGCATTCTGAGGTGAGATACTATTAGCTCCATCCCTTTGGGTGTAGGCTTGCCCTCACCACTCCTCGACTTCCCTTCCCATGAAAGTACCTCTCTCTTGAAAGTGGTGACCGTTTCCTCGTGAGCTTTCTCCGTTTTCAAGGCCATTTGATAGGCCTCTTCCACTGTCTTAGGAGACAGAAGACCAATCTCATCTTGGATCTCTAGCTTGAGACCATTCACATATCTGGCAGTCTTCTATAGTGTATCTTGAAATTTCCCGGCCCTTATGCTTACTCTGTAAAATTCCTCTGTGTATTCCGTTACTGTTAGCAACCTCTGTCTCAGGTTCTGCATTTGTCTATACAAGGTCAGCTGGTAATCACTAGGCAGGAATTTACCTTTTAACTTAGCCATCATTTTGGTCCAGCTCTTGATAGGTTGCTTGCTAACTCTCCTCCTTTCTTCCTGCACTCCATCCCACCAAAGTGAAGCATGTCCTTTTAGCTTTGTCACTGCAAACTTAACCTTCCTGTCTTCACTTATCTCTTCATAATCGAAGAATTTATTCATTTCATTCATCCAGTATACTAGTTCTTCTGGATTCAGTCCCCCTGCATAACTCGACACTTCAATTCTGGGCTTAACTGCAGATCCCAGAATAGTCCTAAGGAGCCTCATGTCAGGAGGAATTTCCACATTTTCTTCTGCTTCTTCTATTTCAGGTTCACTGATGTCTTCAAGATCTTTGGGCTGTCTATGCTCCATGGCATCTATTCTGGCCTCGACCCTCTGCAACATTCCCAACACCTCTGCGTTGGCTACATGTCTCCTTCTGCCAGCACCTCTTCCAACTCGGACTGCCATGTCAGCAAAACAACTCCACAACACGCTCTGATACCAAAAATGACGCAGTCACACAACTGAAAGTCAACTCCCTTTCCTCTACGCTCTTCCTGTGCCTCCACGTGGTCCTCTTACAATTCCTTTTTAAAATTTATTTAACAATTCTGAGAAAATAACCATATTCGACCGCTTTGAATATGAATACCCCTTCGACTTTGGAATATTATTTAATAAAACAATAATACTGATTTAAATCTATCTCCTGTCTTTTATATTAATAACCAACTTTATGTTAATGAACACTTTATAAACATATAACCTGTTGAACAAACCCGGGTTTGGGTCCCACCTCCACGTGCTTTATATAAATCCCTTATAACAAACTGTGTGCTCCTTTATAAAACCTCGCGCGAGGCGGGTGGGGAGGTGTGAGGGAGTAAGGGAGGAAGCGGGGTGAGCGGGGGAGTGGTCGCGTGAGCGAGAGGGAGCGGGTGGGGGAGTGAGGGAGGGTGGAGGAGCCGGGCGGAGTGAAGGAGCGGTGGTGTTGGGGAGGTGAGGAGTGGGTGGGAGGGTCGTGTGAGGGCGAGGGCTAGGGGTGCGTGAGGTGTGAGCGGAGTGGGGCTCTGGGGAGCGTTGTGAGGTGAGCAAGAGTGTTGTGCGAGGGCCGAGGGGCGAGAACTCGGGGTGCGTGGAGTGTGCTGTGCGGGGTTCGTGGGTGTGTTGTGTGAGGGGGTGGGAATGAGGGGGTGGGATTGAGTGATAGGTTAGGAATGAGAATTTACACAGAACAGTAAAAATAATGTATAGAAATTTGTAATTTGCACAGGAATTACATTCAAGTTAACTGTGCTCAGAATTTGAGCAGAAATTGCACATTAGAGGCAGAATGTGCAGAGAAAAAAAATGCATAATTTTTCAGAATGCAGAATGGAAGCAGCAGAAAACTGAATGCACAATGATAGTATGCAAAAATGCAGAGCATGAGGGAGTTACACCAAAGGCAACAATGCCAAAAATTGGACTGGTTCTGATACCATGTCAGACCAGGAGGTAACTCCACAAAACTCAATGTGTATTAGATGGAGATTGTGTGTGTATTTAAACATGGAGGTGAGGCTATTGGATTCACTTCCCAATGACTCTTGGCCTTCCTTATTTACTAAATTACAATAATATACAATCTCACCCAACCCTTTAGGATTAGGTGTCAACAGAACTCTAGGGAAAACTTTCAAAGAGAAATGGATTATGCTTTCAATGACATCAAGCACATTTTTCAACCCTATCTAGATGATTTACCTGCACATTCACGAAATTGAACTGATCACCCGATGCATTTGAGAGCTATATTCTTACGCTGCCAACACTACAAAATATGCCTCAATCCACATAAATGTGTGTTTTGTGTTAGTTCTGGTCATTTTCTAGGATTCGTCGTCTCAAAAGAAGGAATTTGAATCGACCCACTAAAGGACCAGATCATTCTTGATTTTCCTGTGCCATAAAATTTACTTTAGTTACAGAAACTTCAAGGAAAGGTTAACTTCCTAAAGAGGTTGATACCCAACTACGCCGAAATGGCTAAAGGATTTACTCGGCTCTTGAAAAAGGGGATTCCCTTCCATTGGGATAAGGTTGCACAAGCTTATTTTTATGTTGTCAAGGATACACTTGCCAGGCGTCATTAATGCATCCCCCCAATTATCAGAGTGATTATTTCTTATATATCGTCGCGGTTGATACGACCATTGCTATGGTATTGGTCTAAGTATAAAATGGGATAGAACATCCAATCTATTATTTGAGTCATAATCTCAATCGTACGAAAGTGAAGTATTCATACATAGAAATGCTTGCCTTGGAAATCATTCAAGTTGTCCAAAGATTTTGCCACTATATCCTGCTACAGAAGACCAATGCCATTTCGGATTGCAACCCCATGACTTACATATTATCATGTCAATTGCTGGGGGGGAAGTACTCAAAATGGATTGTCATTTTACAGGATTTTGATTTGGAATTCATGATATCCAAGTCAAAGAAGTCTTTAGTTTTGGCTGAGCTTCTTTGCGACCTTCCCTCTGATATTACTGCTACTAAATCAGAACCATCTATTCCTGATGAGTCTATGTTTCTGATTGGATCATCTGATCCTTAGTATGGATAGTTTATCATTTATCTCAAGACCTGGACTTTTCTGCCTGATACCTCTCGCTTTGACCAGCGACATATTCGATACCAAGACAAATATTATCTGATTTCCGGTGATACACTTTAGCATCGTGGTGTCGATACGATTTTTAGGAGGTGCCTCACTCATGAGGAGGCTGAAAATATTTTAAATGATTATAATACTGGGGCTTGTGGTGGACACTTGTCTGGATACACTATCGTGAAAAAGATACTCCGCGTCAGTTACTTTTGGCCTACCATATTTTGCGACTGCATCCTCAAGGTCAGAAGTTGTCACGCATGCCAGATATTTGACCGTAAAATCTGCAAATTTTCAACACCGATGCATCCTGTTATCTTAGTGGGACAATTTTAAAAATGGGGCATTGACTTCATGACCTGTAACCCTCATTCATCCAGGAGGAATGGTTATATTATTATCGCGGTAGACTAATTTACCAGGTGGGCCGAAGTGATTCCTACATTTAATAACACAGGACAAACAACTACATTTCTTTTCTTTAATCATGTAATTTCATGGTTTGGTGTTCCATAGGCTATAGCCACAGATCATGGTTCTTATTTTCGTAATCATATGATGAATGAGTTGACTGCCAAATTAGGACTGTCCCATGATAGTTCTACTCCTTATTATCCACAATCAAATGGACAAGTTGAGGCTATTAACAAGATTCTTAAACGAATTCTTCAACGAATTATAGGAGTTCATAAAAAAAATTGGAATTTAATCCTGTACTCATCCTTGTGGGTGTACCGAACCTCGGTGAGAAACACAACCGGATTTACCCCCATTCAATAGGTGTAAGGTATGGAAGCTATCTTTCCAATCCAATGTGAAATATTTTCATTAAAACTCGAAATAGACTTGTTACCAAACACCTCTGCTGAAGAAGCATGTATTTTTCACCTCATCCATCTTAATGAGACACGTCGTAAAGCTGCATTGACCAATGAAGCGCATAAGAGACGTATAAAGGTGCAATACGACAAGCATGTCCAATCTCACATCCTCTCATAGGGTGACCTAGTCCTTATTTATGATCAGGAAGCGAATGTAATAAGTACAAGTAAATTTGAACCGTTATGGCATGGCCCCTATATTGTCAAAATATTTCTTGCTAAGGGTTCATACGAGTTGGTATATTATGGTGGAATTCCATTAGCACAACATCGAAATGGGTTGTATATGAAACGTTACAATGCTTAAACATGAGCATAATAAACTGTTGTATTACATTTTATATATGACGTTGATTTTCATTTATTGTCTTAGTTTGTTTTTCTAGAGTTTTCTTGAAGTTAGTAATCCACTTTACATTTCATCACAGATGTCTGAATATTTTGAACCAATTCGTTGGGTATGGTGATGGTGCTAGTCATAGTACGCAGAATCTATCCTCTGCAGCGTGGGCCATTTTGGCTTCAAACGGCGAGTTAGTGAGTTTTCAAGGGATTTGTATTGGTTGGCATACAAACAATATTGAAATTATCTCTGATGCCATTTCATTTGGTATTAACCACATCGTCATTAGGTTAGATTCACAACTTGTGGTACTACAACTTACTAGTGTTTATACTATCATAAATCCAACATTGCATCGTATGTTCCTAAGAGTTTGACTTTTGGAAAGACATTTTGATTTCATTCAATATCAACAAATTTCCAGAAACTTGAACACATTAACTAATTCCTTAGCAAATTATCTTATAAACACAACACATGTAAAGACATATTTTCAATTCAAATGACATAGTTGAATAGGATTGCATAATAAACATAGGAAAACATTGAAAACAAATACATAGAAAGTTATAGGTTTTTACAAAATTTGTGCCCAAGACACATTGGTCATTTGACCTCAAAATGTATGCAACATGTCAAAAGTAAACTACTGGTGCTCATGATAACATGCTACTAATCTAGCTATCCTACGTTGTAACCGCATCCAATGGTTAGGAACACCAATAGTATGACGATGCAGTCACATGGGTAACTCTTCGATCCAAAAATTTGGAATCCCAAAGGTTAAACCTTATATGTGTTGTTGTAGCTCAACAAGAGTCTCAGCCATATCCAAATCCTGAAGGATTTCTCTCCCGACAACCCTCGCTATCGCCTCATCCGTTTCTTGCTCTGGCTATCCCACTGGTCGAACTCGACCTACATCTGCATACATCAAAACTTTAGTTTGGTCTTGGGAAAACATCAAAATAAAAAAAAACATATATAAACCTTAGAAAAATAAAAAAATATGGTCAAAGCATTCTTACCAATTGCACCCCGTTGAGTTCCTTCTGGTAAATCTAAATCTAGATCTCCTCGGAAGTCGATGCCTGCATATGCATAATCATCGATGTTGATCATCTGTCGCCTGAACCAGGTGAAGAATTCAGTGAAGAACATGATTTTCGATTGACTAACGTGTCTAGCCATGATTTCTACCCATCTCTACATCCTTGGATATTAAGGGTTAGATATACCCAACATCACATGTTGAGGTTGCATCAATGGAATCTGCTCTTAGGAAAAGGAAATGAGGATAGAACCATAGTTGAAATTTTTCTTCCTTCCTCCCTTTTACTTGCTTATTTTTTCTTTCATTTGAGGGAGTAAAACTTCAGCCCAGTTGAATTTTTTTGGTTCCAAGCACTCTAGTGCATACTGCATGTAAGATTTGTTTGCTACATGTAGTGTAGTTGTACCAGCAAGATTTGTGATCGTGAATAAGATGCTTCTCAATGGAAAATCACAAACATCATGGATGTTTATTTTCCCATCCTTACTAGGTTGATCCCCTTGATTATAATACTACAATATATAATCTCTCACCGTCTCTCCTCCGAGAGTAGACCCTAAAAGAGAAATGGGCAGGCCTCTACTTGATAATCCTGTGATAAAATAGATATCCTCCACTAAAATTGGGACCACTTTTTAAATTCCTCCAAGGAACTCCAATAATTCCATTTTTTGCCTCATACCTGATAGTATGAAGTACTTCAGCAACCCACAATCTCTGAGGGCTCTTATAGTACCCAGATCATTTAGGGAAATCATGTTTTGTTCCTCATGTTCTCTTTCCCTAAATGTAATCATCATTTTCGTCTGTTGAATCCCTAGAACACAATCATAAGACTCATAAGCACCCATTTCATGCAAAAAAAAAAAGAAAATTTTGGGCACACTACAAAGAACAAAAGTGTAAATTGTGCCCAACGCACCCTTGGTCAAAGTAAAGTGCATTGCAAGTGCACCTGGCCTTCAATTCCAATGCACTACAACCCACCTTTTGACATTCAAGGGTGCATTTCCCTATGTACAAAATAAATTTACCCTAAGGTGACCAAATCCCTAAAAAAATTGCAATGAAATGAAACATAAAGACTACTGAAGGAGGAAGTTTATAGCTCCAACCTGGATCGAACATTGAGGAAAACCGTCGATAGAATCGATCGCAATCAACTACTGAAGTTTGGGGGCAAAAACAGGTTCACAGCTCCAAAATCCAAATGGTAAAAATGAACAGTAAAACTCTTTTAATTAGTCATTTGATTATTTGAAAATCATATCTATTTTGTGACTATGGTTTTTATTCATTTTTTACCATGAAACAAGTATTTTTAATCCATTTGATGTTGTTCTGAATAGGTTTAGAGATAACATAGCAAATTAGTCGTGCACACTTATACAAGAATGATTTGACCACAAAGAATATTTTCATCCTTATTTTTCGAGCTTTGGTAAAAATGAAAAATGACTTGAAGCGCACTTCTATCTCTTTTTCGAGCTTTGATAACGACAAAAAAGGAACCCCTAGAGTCTTCTTTTAGCTCTTTTCAGACTCTGATAATGTGAAAATATTGCCGAGCACTTGTCTTTTCAACCTCGTAAAAGTAAATGAAACGACATATACTCAGTGTAAGTTTAATCCTTTTCCAGTCTGAGATAGATTATTTACGAAAAAGGAAAACCTTAGTCGAACATGGCTAGGAGGTTCTCTTAGATATCATTTTACACTTTTTCGGATCTGAGCCATAAATTTACAAAAAATGACTCACGGAGTTTTCTTTTTCCCTATTTTTAAACTCTCTAAATAAGAAAAAGGACTAGGTTATCACTGTCATTAGGCTCGTTAAAACATAAAATAGCGGCAGGTTTGTCGATCATGGCAAGAATCGAGTTTCATTTATCGCTAAACTGGTTAAATTATTGAATATCGATGCATATTCGCCTGAAGGGTTGAATTATAGATTAGGCATATGTTATCCTCCTCAATCTTATTAAAAAATAAAGAGGTACCGGTCGACAAATGACTGGGAAAAAATTGTGAAAGTGAACAGAACGTTTACAGCAGCAGAATGCTCTTTTGGGTTGGGTAATCTTCTTGAAGGTTCATTCATACCTATGGTTCATAATACCTTCACTTCAGTTTTGGGTTAATGCTGCCAACTCATCTCAATGTCGTCAATATGTTCAAGAGAAGTCATCCAGTGAATACTCATCCTTCTGCAATAGTCATAAACCTTCATTTTCATGACAGACATCCCTTAACATTGCTATATCAAGTCACATTTTGTCTCTGAAATTAGTAACTCCCATTTCTGGTTTTTAAACTTCCGTGGTTATAGTTATTGTCATGAGAAACCGGATTATCCATGGTATCATAGAACACTGTTCGACGTTTCGAATCCCAACGTGGATCCATCTTCAGGACGAGAAATAATGAATGAAAAATGAAAGAAGGAAGTAGGGGGAACAAGGTATAAATAGTGAGGGCAAATGATGAGAGGAACCGACAGCAACTCAAGATAAAAAACTTTATTTTATTAATTAATTTTATTTAATTTAATTTTAATAATTCCCACCTAGGAGTTACTTTAAAATTCTAATTAATAATATCAATTTATGTCTAACATTTTTTACTAAATTATTAAATTATTAAAAAAAAATTAATATCATTATTCTAATAAATAATTTGAAAAGCCTATTCTAATAATTTAAAATATTATAAAACTATATTAAAATAATAATCGTATTTAAATTCTAATAAATTTATACACTAACAAATAAAATAAAAATAAAAACAACCCTAGAGTAACTAAATTTTATAAATATCTAAAAGATCTATCTCTAAAATGTACCTACTAACTAAGCTTAATAATAATTAAATAAATAATAATTAATAATTAAAAAACCTAATAAAACTTTTTATTAACAAAATTACTAAATGATTAAGCTTATACCTATAACCCTCAAACTAAAAATAATCTCTAGGTTTTGTTTTAGGTTTTATTATTATTTTTAGTTTGAGGGTTATAGGGATAAGCTTAATCATTTAGTAATTTTGTTAATAAAAAGTTTTATTAGGTTTTTTAATTATTAATTATTATTTATTTAATTACTATTAAGCTTAGTTAGTAGGTACATTTTAGAGATAGATATTTTAGATAGTTATAAAATTTAGTTATTCTAGGGCTGTTTTTATTTTTATTTTATTTGTTAGTCTATAAATTTATTAGAATTTAAATAGGATTATTATTTTAATATAGTTTTATAATATTTTAAATTATGAGAATAGGATTTTCAAATTATTTATTACACAGTCATTCAATCGATTTGTGGAATGACCTCAATGCATCGGTTTCTATGGGTGAACTGGAGGGGGTTTTGAAATGGTTCAAAAGAGACAAAAGCCCTGGGCCTGATGGCTGGCCCTTCGAATTCTTCATTCACTTTTTTGAACTCATGGCAAACAACCTTCTGATTATGATTGAGGATAGCAGGGTGAGAGGAAAGATTTATGATGGGTTTAACACTACTTTTATTGCGCTCATACCAAAATCTGACAACCCGGCCAACTTCCATGAGTACAGACCCATATCTCTTTGTAACTGCATTTACAAGATCATACCAAAAATTATAGCAAATCGTATCAAGACTTTTCTATCCTCTCATATTGAAAAGGAACAATCTGATTTTCTGCACCATAGGCAAATCCATGAAGCTATTGGTATAGCCGAGGAGGCCCTTCACTCCATAAAAACTAAGCGCCTTAAATCCACTATTCTCAAAATTGATCTTACAAAGGCTTTTGATCAGAGCCACCGGTATGGTACCTAATGCTCTCAAATCTTCTATTATCATTATTGGATGCTTGGGCCTAGAACAAGGCACTGCCATGAATCTATTTGACTATGTCTGTATAAATATCAGTGATGGCCTCATATTTGGGATATCATATCAAACCAAATGATTATAAAATCAAATACTAGAACTGGATTATTGCTAAAATTGAACGCAGAATCAATGTTTGGTATAACCGATGGCTATCCAGGGCTAGCCGACTGGTCCTTATAAAATCTGTGCTCGAAGCTATCCCGGTCTATTGGATGACCCTGGCATGGATACCTATTGGTATTACCAACATAATTAAATGTATATGTAGACACTTTTTATGGCGCAACCAGGGAAAGGACTCTACATTTGCTTGGATTGCTTGGGACCGCATCAACATACCTAAGCAATGGGGTGGTTGGTGGATCAAAGATCTCCATCTATTTTCGAGGGCTCTTGCTGCCAAAATGTGTTGGCACTTAATCACTGGACAGAGCCTCTGGAAGGAGGTTATTGTTGCAAAATATATTGCGCCGCGGAATACTCTCGAATGGATCAGAGACACAATCGGGCCGTCGACTGGTGCTTCCATAATCTGGAAGGCGATCACAAAAGCGACTCACATCATCTAGAAGGGTTTATCATGGAAAATAGGATCTAGTGTATCTGTTCGGATCGACGCTAATTCTTGGTCAGGGAGTGGTGAACTTTATAAATTACCTACATTCATTCTTGAGCACCTGGCTCGCAGAGACATATACTTCCTTTCACAGATTGCGGACCCTGTTCATACACTTGGCAGGGTCAGGCCTGGCTACAGGTGGATTATCTGGAGATCCCTCAGGAGGGCACTCGGATATGGCAGAACTTCATTTGGGCACCAAAAGCATCCAACATACGCATCATTGATCAAGAGGAAAAATTGATATGGGCTTGCTCACCTGACAGGCAATATGCCCCGAAACTTGGATACCTCGCTCTTATACAGCCCAAAGAACCCCCGCTAAAATCATGGTGGTGGTGCAACATTTGGAAGCTGAAGGCCCTGCACAAGCACATAACTTTATTCTGGTGTATACTAAACTAGTGCATTCCCACCATGGACTTCCTTCACAGACGTACCATTCATGGACCTTCACAATGTTGCTACTATCTCTCAAATTGCGAGTATACTACTCACCTATTTCTACATTGCAATATTATTAGAGGTATCTGGGCTTGGGTTACTACTGGCTTGGGCTGTAAACATCATTGGCAGGGTGATACATTACTTGGCTCATGGACAAATTGGTGGAAGCTAAATGCTTACTGCCCGAGGATTCACAATCTCCCCCTGATATTGGCTTGGAAAATCTGGATCGGTCGCAATAAGTTGATATTCAATGGTCTACCAATCGATTGTGACAGAATATGTGCTGCTACCATTTCTACCTACCACCTCCTGCCTGTGGATCGATAACACATTACCCCCATAATCGAGACACCAGAAATCATTGACCATAGTCGACCTTGGGCCTATTTCTATGGTGCGTCCAACGCATAGGGATGTGGAGGGGGCGCCACACTCCATTTAAATGATCACCACCACTACAAAATCAGGATGGGATTGGGACCTGGCACAAAAAACTATGCTGAACTACAATTCCTTAGACTCCTTCTGACATTTGCTCGGGAAAAAAATTGCAATTCCATTCATATTTTTGGGGACTCTCAACTTGTGATCAATTGGTTCAATAATCTTGCTCACTATCACTTGCACACACTGTCTGCACTTCTACAAGAGGTTCATCTACTTAGGATCCTATTTGACTCCATCTCTATGGTACACATTTACAAGTCTCGGAACAAAGTGGCTAACCAGTTGTCCAAAGAAGCTACGAAGCTGACTTGGGGCACCTGGCACATTACAGAATAGACTAGAGAACAGGTTTACAGATTTTTTCATCAGCCTTTTATGGATGAGGCTCCTACAAACTGGGCTGTCTAATTGCACGGCATTTGGGAGGATTTTTTTTCTATCTCCCATGGTCACCTATCGACATGTATATTTATTTTTATTTTTATTGTGTATTTGTCTCTATTTCCAGTAAGTTATGCACCGAACTTACTTTGTGAATATTGGCAACATTTTGATCTATTATTTTGGGATTGTTTTAGTATACTGGATGCCAGAGTGGCGGTATAATGAGATATTTCATAGACTGTTTAGTAGTGATACACTACCAGCATATGTAACATGTAACTTATCTTATAATGAAAAGTTACGAATTTTTCCCTTGTGAAAAAAAAATAAAAATTAATAATTTAATAATTTAGTAAAAAATGTTAGACATAAATTGATATTATTAATTAGAATTTTAAAGTAACTTCTAGGTGGGAATTATTAAAATTAAATTAAATTAAATTAATTAATAAAATAATTTTTTTTATCTTGAGTTGCTGTCGGTTCCTCTCATCATTTTCCCTCACTATTTATACCCTGTTCCCCCTGCTTTCTTCTTTCATTTTTCATTCATTCCTTCTCGTTCTGAAGATGGATACACGTTGGGATTCGAAAAGTCGGCCAGTGTTCTATGATACTGTGGATAATTCGGTTTCTGATGACAACTCCCATTTCGCGATAAATTGGCTTCCTATTGACATCAAATCATAATCTAGGAAGTTTACTTAGAAACATCATCTTCCAGTACCATGAGGCTTGTTACAAGATCAACAATACCCTTGCTTCTGGACCTTTTACCGAAATATTTTGTTTGGCATTCGACATCAAATCATCTATTCACACCTTGAAAAATGTACTGCAGTACCTTGAGATCCATTAACATCAATGGTGTTTCTCTCGTGTTTGTTAACAACACACATCATTAGCTGGTAATCAAACGATGTCTTACCATGTTCGACTACAAATCATATATTCACACCTTGAAAAATGTACTGCAGTACCTTGAGATCCATTAACATCAATGGTGTTTCTCTCGTGTTTGTTAACAACACACATCATTAGCTGGTAATCAAACGATGTCTTACCATGTTCGACTACAAATCATATATTTGCATGGCTACACTTGTACCAAAATGATCGAGTGAACGAGATAAGAAGACCTCGGATCTAGTTTCAGTCATCCAGGATACGATTTTAGGATTGTTGTACACATCATCTGTATGGTGACCTTACATATATATCGTCATCCGAGCATGGGCCTATATCTGTAGGCATGTCTGTATTGGGAAACATTCCAGTGTAGATGACTTTCTGCACTATTTACATGTTATTAGATAGTTTATGTGCTGACCATGGGAATTCCTCCCTCAACAATTCGTGATCAAGATGAAAATATCGTGATGTAATGTATTGTAAGGTTGATGCAGGTCACCACTCCACTTCAGTTCCAGCTCATCACATCGTAAAGAATTTCATTCAAATATATTATTAATATTTTGACTTCATGCTTTAGGAGGAAACTGTTATAGGTCACTTTGGGAATCGTCCCCCATGACTTGGTCAAACTGGACATCATCCCTAGGACCAATAAAATAAGGTCTATCATTCCCTTAAATTTCAATTTCTATATTCCCTAAGATAAGAATAATTCATTCATGGCTTCTATTGTGAGATTTCCAAGGCTTGATGTATATGTTATATCACTTATAGACTCACCAACGCATCCTATAAAAGGATTAACTACGTTGCATATGTAGCATTCTCCATTCAAGGGTGCACTGCAATGCACTTCCCGACATTCAAGAGTGCTTTAGTCACCTAGGAGCAGAATTCACATTGTTTTGGAAATCTCCACATGGCCAGTGCCTTCTAGAAGAGTCCATATGTGTCAAACTTCGAATCCAAGTGTCCATATAACACCTATGAACTTGGGAACATGTCTTGCCTATTATTATGAAGTAATTCATCGATAAACTACCATCAGTTTCCCTATAAATTGAGCACAAATCCTAGTGCTAGGGAGGGAAGAATTTTGGTAAAAAAATGTTGTTCGATTCTCATTTGAGAGAATGAAAGTATTGATATGGTGTTGGTGTGATGTTGGATGTGATTAGGTAGGGATGAAGATGGAGCTGGTGGCAAAAAATTGATCATTGGTTGTAACCTCCCCCTTCTACTCTTTAATAAGGATTGATGTTCATTTTCCCATATATGTATCTCTTTATGTTTCTATTTCTCATGCAATGGATTCTTGAATGATATATATGTTTCACATCTAATCGATTTGAGTTTTTAAGATAGGTAGATATTTTTATATGCATGTTGTTTGATGTTCTTTGTTTGTGTTTGCAGGAATCGATGCAGAGATCTTAGTTGGATTGAGAGCGACAAAAACAATGACAGAAGGAGACGAATAAATGCTTGGATCAAAAGTAGGTTCTTTCATCACTCTGTGTGTCTGCTTATTTTAGAGAAAGTGATAGAAAATTCTTTCTTCTGTTGTTCTAAGTGCCTAGCACCACACTTAGGGAATTTGATTTATTCATAGATCACAATTCTGCATAACCCCATTTCTTTTGAAATCCATACAATCAAAGGGAAGTATTTACATAAACCTATTTATGAGAAGGAAATGTTGGCAATACAACATGGACTAAAAAATTGACGACCTTACCTAATGGGAAGAGACTTCAAGGTAAAAACAAATCATGATAGTATTAAATAATTTTTGAAACAAATATTATATTCAGAAGAGAAGAAAATGTGGGTCACAAATATGTTGGGTTATGACTTTGAAATCATTTACAAAATGGGGAAGCTAAATGTTGTTACAGATGCACTCTCAAGAATGGATGAGGATGTGGAAGCATTTATTTGTGTCATTTCTATTATCCAACCACATTGGATAATCGAAGAAAGGGAGGAATGGAAGAATGAAGAAGAAGTGTGGAAAATCATTAAAAAGCTGCAGCAAGATCCCAATACATCTAATACATTTAGCTGAAAAAATTATTCATTATGGTAAAAAGATTTCTTATATATTTGTAAGAATTTCCAACTAAAAAAAAATATTATTTTGGAATTGCACACCTCTCCCTTAGGAGGACACTCATAATTTTAAAAAATTACCACATGCTCAAGAAGGATTTTTTTTGGGATGGCCCTAAATTTGATATTCAAAAGTTTGTGGTGAAATGTTTGGTCTGCCAACAAAATAAAGTTGAGACAAGTAATACCCCAGATCTGCTACGACCTTTATCCATTCCAAGACAACATTGGGAGGAGATTTCAATGGATTTTCATTAGGGTAATTTTGAGGTCTAAAATGGGCCTCCTAAGAAAATTATAAAATAAAAGTGGAAATAATAAATAAGATTAGATTACATCATAAAATTTTAGAAGGAAAAAAAGAAAAAAACTACTTTTTAAACTCGTATTTTCAACTTATCTCCCTATGGGTTTGCTCCAATTTCAAGCGGGAGAACTCTTTGGATGAAGGATTTGATTCCTCCTCCAAGGAGTACCCACGTTGCATACTTTAGATGGACACTTCTACATGAAAAATGAGAAATACATGAAAAACTGCAATCACGTTTTTCATGTATTTCTCATTTTTTGTGTAGCAGCGTCCATCGAAAGTATGCAACGTGGGTACTCCTCGGATGAGGAATTAAATCGTGCATCTAACGAGTACTCCTCCTCAAAATTTGAGTAAAACCTTAGCGAAATAAGTTGAAAATACAATTTGAAAAAGTAGTTTTATTATTTTATTATTTTTTAATCTTTTTACTTTTTTACCCCAAAAATGGTGAATCATCCCCTATGGTTGACATCATCATCTTGAATCCTATTGGTTCTTATAAATTTTATTTTGGTTTTTCATTTTTCTTAGGAGGCCCATTTTAGACCTCAAAAGTTCTCTAATGATCACAGGTTTACCCAAGTCTGAAGGAAAGAGTGTCATCATGGTGGTAGTTGATAAACTTACCAAGTATGCGCACTTTTGTGCATTATCTCATCCATTTAAAGAAAATACAATTTCTAATTCATTTATGGAAACAATTCAAAAGCTACATGGAAACCCAAATATTATTGTAAATGGCAGAGATCCCATTTTAACTAGAAATTTTTGGACATAATTTTTTTCTTGTCTAGGTACTCAACTAGCTCATACATCATTTTATCATCCTCAATTTGATGGGAAAACTGAGATAGTGAAAAATTACTTGGAATGATATCTTCGTTGCTTTGTATCTAATAAAAAAACAGAATGGGTCAAGTGGTTACCTATGGATGAATGGTGGTATAACACTCCCTTCCATACTATAGAAAAAATGACCTGATTTATGGAACTTTATGGATATCATCAATTGTCCATCACATCATCTTTAAGAGAAAATTCTTAGGTTCAAGTAGTGGTAGAACGCATCGAGCATCAACAAAAAGTTCTCCAACTCTTAAAGGAAAACTCACTTTGGCGCGGAATCGAATGAAACAACAACATGATCAACATCACAACGAAAGAAGTCTTGATGTAGGCGACTGATTATTTTTACAGCTACAACCATACAAACAAATGTCCCTCCAGCAAGCTAATAAGGATAATAAATTATCGTCCAAGTACAAGTTGTTGCAAAATATTTTTACTATGGCATACAAATTTGAGCTTCCTGCATCTTCCCAAGTGCACACCATTTTCCAAGGTTCATGCTTAAATAAGGTTATAGGTGATAAAATCCCAGTTCAAACAATTTTGCAAGAAATTGATGAGGAAGGAAAAATATTAGAACCTGAAGAAGTCATGGAAAAAATAACTCGAAACTATTAAATCGATCAAATTTATAGTATCTCATCAAGTGGAAGAACTTAACCGCTGAATATTACACATGGGATGATGAGAATTTTATACAGAAGCATCTAAAACTATTCAAGCATTGATGAAAACATTTTTTTGAAGGAGAGGGGCACGTTAGGTCCCTATAATAATAGTGTAGCCCCTTATTGTTATTTTTGTGCCCATGTAGTCCCCATATTGCTATTATTGTGCCCCATAGAAGCCCACTATTCTTATTTTTGTGCCCTTACATTATTATTGTTATGTAGGCTATGATTATATTGTGGCTCCTTAGACTCATATATATAGAAAGGGGGTTTTAACATTTGAATCATCCAAGAATTTTCATTTATGTAATGTAAAGGAGTTTTCCCCATCGAAGTGGATAATTTTTAAGTCACTCATCTATATTTCTTCTAGTTTGTGAGACGGTTACATAACATTGCACCTTTAGATGGAATCTCCTCATCGCACATGTGTTCTTAAACAATCCCTTTAGTTGGAATTGTTAATCACTTCAGGTTCCAACATGGTTGTGTCTTTGCTACTATATCTGTCTTTGTTGGGGTTATCTATCCCTGTCATGGAAATTCATTTATTTTTTTGGGCGTTTTAAATGGTTCTTGTTTATGCTTTTTCTATCAGTAATTGATAGCCTTGCTCGAGGTAATTTCGAGGTCAGAGTTTTTATTTTTTATTTTCAATAAGGAATGGTTTTTCAAGTTTCCAAATCAGGCATTGCAGTTCATGTAGATGGGGGTTTCGACTAGATTAATGTGTTTTTATCATCTCAACCTTCAATTCTTGGTCAGGTGGAAGTACTCAAATTAGGATTTTCTCTTTTCCATGTTTTTTTTATCTAGATTTGTGTACGAAATATAATATTTCATGTTGGAGAAACTAATTTCAACCACCTTCTAAGTGTCATAATTGTCCATCCAAGTGTCATAGTCAGTTTGAGTTCAATCCAATTCAGTTGAGTTACAATTGAGTTATATTTGAGTCATTTATTGTTGATGTCTCTTATGTAATATGTTTAACTATTTGGGAATATTGAGAGGACTATTTATAACCATCTTCTAGGTGTCATAGTTGTTAATCCAAGTGTCATAGACAGTTCCAGTTGAGTTTGGTTAGTTAAGTTTTAGTTGAGTTTTACTCTAGTCATTTATTAGTGAGGTATCTTATGTAATCTTATTGAATAATGAGAATATAAAGACTTCACTCCATTTTTTGTTTTATTTTCTTCTCTGTGTTTTTTGCCTCTTTCTATATTTAACATGGTATCACAACTTATTCTGCATACGACTCCTTGAGAGAAGTAGAGAGAATAGGCAAGGTTGTGTAAGACTCCAAGGAGAGTAGCATTTCAATTCTTTTGTGCTCACAGAGAAATAATAGACTGCATGAAGAGCTTGAGGATGAGAAGAGCTTGAGGCCGAAAGGAGTCAGCAACAAAAGTTGGACTCTCACACCTCTAAAACGGGAATTTGTGACAAAAAGCACCAAAATTTTAGAACTAACAATTCCTAGAGACTTCCATAGTCCTTAAGTTCATACAAATGTGAAAAGTTTCACATCTACACTGTTTTGGTAAGTGCGACAGCAGTGAAAAGTTTCGCATCCTTCTGTGTCTGCAGATGTGACATCAAGTCAGAGAACGAGCATTAAAAAGAGTGTTAGAGAAATTCAAATGTGAGAACCAAGCCAATCGGGAGCACTTATTAAAAAAGGTTAAAAAAAAAGGAGCCTCCATTCCATTTAAAAAAAATAGCACGTATAGTCAAAGTATTCTTTCAAAAATGGTTGTGGAGATTTCTTTAAATATTTCTTAAAAGGCTGAAGGGCCAAATTTCAACATGACCTCAGCTTCATATTTTCTAACATTGAAAAAATTGTAAAAATAGAACTTTTTTAGTGGAATCGATATTGTGGCTCCAATTAACACATCTATTAAGATTTCAATGTGACTCAACTTTAAGTACAACCTTATTCATGCACATATTTCTCAGTGTGCATGTTTAAAACAACGGTGTTATACTTTTGAAAATGGCTTATGTAATTGAAAAAAAAGGGGGCTCATATAAGGGAGCTTAGTTGATGGTTATTTTTTTTAAGGATAAAAGACATTCAATTATTTTTTTAAATTAGGGTTTATTAAAAAAAGGGGGGCATTATTCAAATCGGTTGTGGGAATTATAATATTTGGGTTTGTGCAAATGTTTCATTTGTGAGAAAGATTTAGAATGCTTCTGCTTCTATTGATCATACCGGCCCCTTTACACCACTAGAAACCCCTACATTTTGGCCTAAAAATCCACTTTGAACATTATATTAAGGCGGTGGTCAAACTGACCCAGCCCTAACTTTTTGGAAATGAAAATGTTGGACATTGGATGAACCAACACTCCCCGTCATGTTTCATAACATGGACTAACCGCCTCGTGGATCCTTATCTGCGGCGATGTGATTTTTGACACATGTCTGTGGGTTTGGTCTAACGGCCGTACGTGATTCCCAACAGTGGTATCAGAGCGAGGTTCTTGTGCAGTTGTGCAGAAGCTTGATCGCTTGAAGGAGATCCGTAACAATGGGAAAGAGGAAGAATGAAGGTCTTGAAGCTACATTCATCTCTCTAGAAGCATCAAGTAAGAAGAGTGAGGAACCTCTACAACTAAATGAAAATGAAGAACTTGGAGCAAAAATCTGGTCTGTCATAGAACTTCTACAAGCAGATCTTGAAAAATCAAGCAAGAAGAATGAAGGACTTGAAGCTGCAATCATCTGTCTACAAGCAGATCTTGAAGAATCAAATAAGAAGAATGAAGAACTTGAAGCAGAAATCATTTCCCTCAAAATAGGTCTCGAAAAATCAAACAAGAAGAATGCAAGATTTGAAGCAGAAATCGTCTCCCTCAAAGAAGATCTGGATAAATCAAATGAGAAGAATGCAGGACTTGAAGCAGAAAACATATCTCTGAAAGAAGATCTCAAAGCATCAAATAAGAAGAATGAAGAGCTAGAACAAACATGTGAAGAAAACGAAAATTGGCTGAAAGAAGAGATCCTAAATCTGAAGGATCAAGTAGAAGATGGAAGAAGGAAAGAAGAAAGCATGACAAAGCAATGTCAAGCCTTGGAGGTTGAGGTAAACATTATCAAAGGTAAATTAGAAGAAAAGGTAAAAATTTTGAGGTTTCATGATAGTACTAATATTTTGGACAATATTCTAAGTAATCAAAGGTCTCCTGCTATCAAACTTGGTCTTGGTTTCCATGAAACTGTTAAAGGAGAATCTAGTTCACAAGGAAGTGCTAAAGATTCAAAGGAATTCAATGCAAAACCTGAAGAGTTGAAAGAAACAAAAGGTCAACCAACAATGATGAAATCTCAAAGGAAATCATTCAATAATGTTGAATGTTTCAAATGTCATAATCATGGGCATGTTGTAGCAAATTGCAGGAGCAGATCATTCCAGCCTCAAACAAACAGGTTCTACTCAGAAAGGTACTCTAGTTTCTTCAGGGGGTATTGTTTCTCATGTAACATGTATGGACATAAAGCAGCTGATTGTAAAAGGAGGAAGAATAGAAATACTCATTGTGATTCTTATGTTTATTTCTCTGGCCACATGAGATTTTATGCTTGTAACAAGTATGGACATGTAGAAAAAGAATGCAGGATGAGCAGTTCTGGGAAAGTGGATAACTTCCAGCACACAAATAGAAAGTTCAAAAAAATCTGGAAGAAGAAGGAGGACCTATCAGAAACGTAGGGAATTCTGACCCTACTGCAGTCATCCGCCTCTGAAGCTGACCTTTCTTATTGACTGCAGGAATGATGTGGGATACATTAGGAGATTTAGTAATGTATCGTCACAGGGGGAGCAATGTATGATGTCTCTCATGGTTGATTTGATTATTCTGGTTATATGTATTTCTGACAGTGCATCTGGTGTGAAGAAAAGACAGGAACAGAAGGTAAATTTGCAGGAGGAGATGAAGGTGTGAAAATTTCTATATTTCACTTTCCATACGCGGGTTCTATGAAACAAAGTCGCGTATATACGCGAGTTCCAGCTGACACAGCCGCGTATGCATTGATGATAAGAAAATTTATCTGATAGCTGAAGATCTGGAGCAGAGGTCCAGGGGGAGCATCAGTCTGACTGCTGATGATTGCACTGTTAGCATCATTCTGGTTATACTCATGATAATGAAATGATACATGGGTTCTTGTGTTGAATATTATGGATGAAGCCTGGTTGCTTTATGATGAAGAGCATTCGTTGTTGAGATGAAAGTCTTATCATTCAGAAATGAGGACAGATCATGCAGAGATTGTTGCTAATAACTTACTGTTGAAGGTGTTTCAGATTGCACAAGTTAAGGAAGAGCACTGGTTTAGGGGGAGCAGCAGGTTGAATACTAATGATTGCATTGTTGGCAATATGACTGCTTATTCTTTAGTTTTTGTGATACTCGTGCTCAAATGATGATGACTTGGTACATGGTTTATTATGATGAGTTTTTGAGCCCTGGTTGCTGATAAGTATCTTTTGTACTCACACATGGATGAGTTGGATGTCATTTGATTCAGAAATAAGAATAGATCATGCAGAGTTTGTTACTATGGTTGAGATATTTTGCCTACATATGTTACTTCATGTTAAATCTTGAAGATCTTGATGATATTGGACCACATGGATGATTGCTTGACACATATTTGAAGATGATGTTCCGGTATGATAATTTCTCTTGGAAAGATTGTATTGATGCTGCAAAGAATCTGAAGGCTTGGTTACTAATGTGCTTATGCTACAACCGTTGGATGACGCTTGAAGACACAACTACATTGTTCTATCTATCTGTAGTCCAGGGAAGCATTCAAATATCCCAGAAAGAAGTTGAACACTGTCCTTTTCTTACAGAGGATCAGATCTGGTTAAAATTTAGAAGATGGAATTGGATACGCGGGTTTCCTGAAACACAGTCGCGTATATACGCGAGTTCATGCACAGAAAACCGCGTATGTCTGATTGATGACAATTTTTTCTTGGAGTCAGCTCTCTTCAGCACAACTGCAGTGCTGTTTGGTATCTCTGGTGGTGTTCCAGTTCTCATAATTCTATTTCTCATATTTTGATAAAGATGCCTTGATGATTTGTTGGTGAAAGTGTTCAGGATGCACAAACTAAGGGGGAGCCTTAGTCATATGAAAAGGATGCTTGGATGCACAGATTCAGGGGGAGCATTAGCGTTGCTGAGTATAATGCATTATTGGCATTATGATGGTTCTGAAATATGTTCTCTTTCTTGAGGACTTTCTGGTGTTGGTCTTAAATGGTCATTTTTGTAATTTGTTGAAAAGGTCTTGTTGAGACCCATGATGTAAAATTGTAATATTCAGTCATGTAAGGACTTGTCAAATTTGTAAACCCACTTGGTTGGGTAGCTGAGTCAAATTTTGTAAACCCACTTGGTTGGGTAGCTGAGTTGCAATGTGTAAACCCACTTGGTTGGGTAGTTGAGTCTCTTATGTAAATCCACTTGGTTGGATATTTGATGTAAGTATGAGTCATTGGTGATAGAAACTTCATAGAGTCATGTACTTCATTGAAAATATGTTTGAAGATTCAGCATGAACTCAAGGGGAGCTTGGTCACTTCAGTATACATCAGATCTGCAGAACGCTTCTTCTACATGAGGAAAAAAAGGGGGTGAGTGTGTTGGTTTTGATCCGCCCGTTGCCCTTGATGTCAAAGGGAGAGAGTGTGTTGGTTTTGATCCGCTGGTTTTGATCCGCCCTTTGCCCTTGATGTCAAAGGGGGAGAGTGACATGGTGTTTGAATGCAGATAATGGTGTCAAAGAATTGGGAGAGTGACATGGTGTCAATGTACTTATCTATTGTGGTAACCAAACACCATCGTGGTTGCCATCAAGTCCAAAGGGGGAGATTGTTGGCAATATGATGCAGAGTGTTGTCCTTGATGGCAACCCACTGAATGAAGATGAAGACATGCGACTGTTGACATGTGTTGTCCTTGATGGCAATCCACCTGATAAAGTTATTCTTGACTTGATGGACTTGGTAAATGATGTAAATCTGATGTGAAATGATGTTAGTTTTCAATATGATGCTAAGTGTTGTCATTGAATGGAAACCAACTTGATGAAGAAGATGGAAACTTACTTGATGAAGTTGTGCTTGATAGAATATGTTCTTGATGAAGTAAATCTGATGTATCTGCAGTGAGAACAGAAGGGAATGAAGAAAGGAATTCAGAATGTGCTCAAAGTATAATGAAAAGAGTATGTCTCTGAGTCTGTGGATTTTCCTAGGAAGTCGCGTATGCACGCGGGAAAGAACGTGATAAGTCGCGTATGGGCTAAAGCGCTCAAAAAGTGCAAATCCAAGGGTAACCACCATGGTATTGACCCATAGTATTGGGTAATGATCCGCCTAATTGGCCCCGTCCAGGTAGTTTTGGGCTTATGGTATTGTTTTGGTCCATGGTATTGAAAAAGGGGCTCATGGTATTGAAAAAGGATAATCATATAAAAGGAGAAGAAATTCATTGTGAAAATCATGAGTGTGGGTGCAAGATGTCTGAGCTTGAATGAATACTTCTCTGTGAAGTATATCTGTATGGAAAGGGTAAAGGTTTGATGGTAGATCTGAATCTATGATACACCTATGAAGAAATGATGAAGCGGGATATCTAGATCTGAAATGCTCTTGTATCTGCTAGATCTGCTTATGGAAAGCCTAGATCTGTGATGAAATGAATACAATGTAGAACATCTCTCTCAAAATAGGGTTGAATCTAAGGTAGATATCGATCTGAAGAAATATGCTGCTCTATAATGATTGAAGATCTATACGCTACTTCGCCGCAGAGGAAGCGCGTATACACGCGGCTTCGATGAAGTGAAAGCGCGTATGCGCAATGAAATACATACAGAGGTATACGCTGGTTTGTGTGGAAGGAAGCGCGTATATACGCGACATCAGTGAAGGTAAAGCGCGTATGCAAACTAGGGTTTGCTGAAGCAAAGGGTATGAAATATCGGATCTGTTCTGCTATGTTTCTGCTATCTGATTTGTGTTGATAAGTATCTTTTGGTGATGTATGTTTGTGCTTAAAAGTATGGAAAGGGTCCAGTCTGAAAATATGATGAAACGTGGCCTGCAAGTGTTATTCTATTGAAGTTGTTGGATCCAGTGTGAAAATTGATGAAACGTGGTCCAAGGTGGTGCTAAGGGTTGTAGCCTGTCGGGGAGGTTATCAGCTCCCTTCGAGTGGTGATGGCAGATCAAGTGTAGCTCCCTTCCATGTGGTATGGTAAACGGGCGGGGGTCGTGGCTCCCTTCCGGGAGGGCGGTAAGCAGTCGGTCGTGGCTCTCCCTTCCGGGAGGAAATTTGTGGTAAACGAGCGCGGTGGGTGCGGGTGCACAACGTCTTTGATGTGAGTCTGCACCCGACACATATGTTGTATGAATGTTTTCTCTATAATAAAATATTGAAGGCTGAGCAACTACATCGGTGGTTTTCTCCCGACTTGGGTTTCCACCTAAAATCCTGGTGTTCATGTGTGATGCTTTGTGTGATGGTTTGTTCTGTTCTTACTGCACATGTTTACTGTTTATTGAACATACGATGAATGAATGATGGAATGATATAAGTAAAGAACTAATGACGGATCTAGATCTACTGCATTATGTCTACGCTAGTTTCATAAAGGGGATCGTATATACGCTAGTTTGCGAAGGAAAGTAGCGTATGGGTTTTAAGGAATGAAAAGTAAAGTTTTAGATATGCGAGTAAATCTTGATTCACCCTCTCGGTATTTTTCCCAACAAGTGGTATCACAGCATAGGTCACGAGTTCGATACACACCCAGCTCGTGTTGGGGGGGAGATTGTTGGAAATTGGATAAACCAACACTCCCCGTGTGTTTCATGACATGGACTAACCGCCTCTCGTGGATCCTTATCTCTGGCGATGCGATCGTTGACTAACACCTGCGAGTTTTGGTCTAACGGCAATCGTGATTCCCAACGTAAACCGTTGTGTAAATCTCGCCTCCCAAAAAATAGAAGAAAAGAGATATCAACGCCTTAGAAATGAGCCACTTCGAGGGGGCAACCTCCAATAAATTACATAAATGAACAATTCTTGGATGATACAAATGAACAAAACTCCTTCTATATATAGGAGTCCATGGGGCCACAATATAATCCTAGTGGGGCCACAATGTAATCCTAGCCGACCTAACAATAATAATGTAAGGGCACAATAATAACAATATGGGGGTTATAGGGGTACAATAATAACAATAAGGGGGCTACACTAACATAATAAGGGGCTACACTATTAATATAGGGACTTAACATGCCCCTCTCCTTCAAACAAGTGTTGTCCTCAACGCTTGATTATTTCTTGATGCTTCTGTATAAAATTCTCATCCTCCCATGTGAAATCTTCTACAAGAAAGTTCTTCCACTTGCTGAGATACTCTGAAATTGATCGTACTTGTCGAGTTCTTGTTTCTATGACTGCTTCATAACTTCTTTCGATGTGATGTTGATCTTCCTGTTGTTTCATTAGATTCTGCACCAAAGTTGGGTTATCCTTTGAGACTTGGAGAACTTGTTGTTGATGCTCGCTGTGATATTCCACTAATTTATCATCAATATTAGCTATTATTTTATCCTTAAAACCATCCAAATTAGCCTCCATTTCCGCTTTTAAACCATCTATTTCATCTTCGATTGCTCTTCGCAAGATCGAAACTTGTTGCACTTGGTACCGTAATTTTGATATCTCATACTGCAATTCTTCCTCTTCATGCATCATTGTATAGATTTCTGAGGGCTTAATGGGTATGGAATTATTTTTTGGAGGCATTATATAACCCAAGGCTGATAAATATTCTTCAATATGCCCTTGGAATCACTCCAAACTGCTTTTTCAAACAAACGTTATGCAATTTTAAAAAACAAATACACACCTTTTTCTTGCTTTTGAGGAGCTCGATATAGAAATTGGATTATCTATGTGATTGTTGCACTTCAATATCTGAATTTCAGTACCAATGTATCCCTCTAAATTATATTTCAAATGCCACAGGTCTGACCTAATTTGGATTTTCCAAGACAAAGTTGTGTCCAATCTCCCACAATGACCTAATTATGGACTGGTTCAGTAGTGTGAACTTGTACGACTTGCCATTCATCATCGTTCGTCTTTGTTCCCTCAATGATATTTAGCAAGAAACTAAAGTCTATGTGTAATGCGACCACCTGCTTTACCACCCACTTCCCCAAGAGATTATTGGAATTTTTCCCAATGATCACCTCTTCCAGCTGAAATTTAGAGCTCTAAAACATTATTTTCACGATCATATCTAACACTCGCCGACATATATGCAACTGCTTCAGAACCTTTTTGACGAATTTCTCGATATCAGATTTGCACCATATGAATTTGTGATTCTAAACCGTAGAACAAAATTTATAGCTAAAATTCCATTAATATTGTTTAGAGTTTTAAAATACCAACTTCATGTATGATATCTCCAAATGTTGCGACCGTGCTCCTAAATTTTTTAGACAATCTTCTCAGATTTCAGTTTGACCTGGGCACACTTTCAGCTTCGAATATTCGAGAAAATTTATAGCTAAACTCCCTAAGATGACTTTGGGAGGAGATAAAACCCTAGTATCCAAAGCTCTGATACCAAATGTTGTGCAACCAACTCCAAAGATAGATGAAAAGAGATATCAACGCTTTAGAAATAAGCCACTTCGAGGGGGAAACCTCCAATACATTACATTAATGAAAAATTCTTGTATGAAACAAATTACAAAACCTCCTTTCTATATAGGAGTCCATGGGGCCATTATGTAATCGTAGTGGAGCCACAATGAATCCTAGCTGACCTAACAATAATAATTTAAGGGCACAATAATAACAATATGGGGGTTAGAGGGGTACAATAATAACAATAAGGGGGGCTACACTAACATAATAAGGGCTACACTATTAATATAGGACTAATGTAAAAACTGTTAATCGACCCTTACACTAATCGACGAAGTCCCTTCCCATCTAATATTTAGATAACCCCCTTCGATCGATCAATGCTATAAAAACTATATGCTGATTGATCGCGAGACGTTGCTTTCCGCTCCAATCTAATCTAAATTGCTTGTGTTGTCGTGTTTCCCCCTTGCTCCCTCCCTCTCCCGATTTGCGATTGCGATTGCAACCCTAGTCCCGCCATTTGATCCCTCTACCATTCATGTCAAAAACCCCTTTTTCCTTTGTTAAACCCAAATTTTGGTTGTATTTCATTTATACAAAGGTTTGTTCCAATCGCATCGGAAAATGTTTGTCATATGTGTATCCCACTGTCTCGCTACGATTTGCGATTTGCGATTCCATAGGGGTCCCACCTCATACGCATTTCCATTATATTTCATGCATTTCCTTTGTATTTCCTCCGCAGCCCAAATCTCCATATTTTTCATTAAAGTCTTATGTTTCATATGTATTCCCCTAAGGTTCATAAGTGACTCCACGGGTCAATCTCCACCATCGATCCCCACCACTGGACCAGGATCAAATGGTTCACGATGCATCTCCCCACCAAACCCTATTATTCGCCATATCAAGGCATTTCTAACATGTATTTCATCCAGAAACATTGTTTCACCACCCGCGGCACCATTGCTCCTCACCCTCGTATCCATCCTCCCTCAGGTACATTGGATTTCACCTTCAGTTATGTGTTTGCGAGGTGCAATGATTACCATAATTACAACCTCCATTTCAAAAGTCAAGAACGCATCAAGGACCATCTTTCGAGCGGGAATTTATGAAATCCGGAAGCTTTTACGGCATGGCTTTCACATTAGCTTCGAGTTCAGTGCGGCAAACCCTCCCGGAGGCCATTTCAAGCACGTATTTTTACGAGATGGAGACATTAATGTTCAGCAAAAGAGTATCGGTGGAAGATCGAGGATTTATTCAACATTAAAAGATTTAAGCCTCGATCCGGGGTCTAGAAGGAAAAGGTACCGGATCAAGATATCTGGATCATCCGGAGAGGGTACTGTCATGAAAACAATACCCCTCGGAGGTTTCATTCGGTGAATTTCTTTAAAGAAAGGACGAATGTTCATGCTTTTATTCTCTATCTTAGTGTTCTGAAGAGGCCTCCACTCAGCGCATTTATTTGTGGAGAGATCCACGATGTGGTATACGACTGTGCTAGTCATTCGAGAATTTTTGGGCACCGAATGTTTCAGCCATTTTTTAATGAGACAATTAAATGTTTATCACCTACGCCTTTTTCGAGCTCTCTTGTTCTCTATAGCTCACGAACGGATAGTTTAGGGTTCCATGACTGTCAGAGAAAATTATGCGGTGAAAAGGATTTTTGTGTATATACATTTTTGTGAAATTTTGTATGTGAAGGCTCGAGCCCATGGGGTCTGGGGAGGAGTTTGCTCAGTCTAAAGAGATTACGGCAGTGCTTTCGTATTTCACAGTCACAGCAGCTTTCTCTTATGTGTATTTCCATCTTTCTTGTATCATGTTTTAGATGCGAGTGACTCAATTTTGGTATGGATTCATCCTAGTTGATGCCCATACTCGGATCATTCAGCGCTTTAAATATGGCTCATGCATGATGTTCTGTTTCCATTATTCGGCTAACCATATACACTATGTGATTTGCTTTGGGAGGGTGCTTTTAAAATGCTTCTATTGTCATGTATGGATTCTTAGATTGTTAAGCCCATGCATGGTGGTATTGTATATCTGGGTGTCAGCTCATCTTAAATAATATCTTCTCTGATATTTCTTTCTACATGCACACCTTACGATAATTTTAATATGTAGTATTTAAGATAAACACAAGGTAAGCCTCTAAAATTTTACATTTCTTTTGTAACATAGAGTTCTGCATCACCCCTAGGTATCACACTGCATGTCCCCACGAGGTTTGTTCCCCATTCTACTGTTTTACCATTTCGGGGAGGTAGCATACGGGTTAACTTCATCGCTTCTCATATACGCTCCTTGCTATGCTAAAATGTGTCTACACAAACCTTTGGTCTATCTGCAACTCTGGTGTCTTTCATGAGAACGTGTAACATCTTTCGCTCGCTAAGGGGACAAATTGAAAATAAGAATCCCATTTTCAGCCATTGCTACTCTCGCTGGGGTAGCTGAAGTTGAAGTTATGGAATCTGGCAGCTCCACATACATTTGTCGAATAAATCTATTTTGCGATTAAAACCATATGGCTTTTTTGATAGAATACGTCTAGCCAAAGAACACCTTCGTTAATGACGAGCACGAAAAGATCATAAAATGACGAAAATTCGAGGGAAAGAAAATGGGTTAGTTGATTTAAATTCTCTCGGGGGCGCTGTCTCTCTCTCGAGATTCTTAGTGCAAAGTTCCAGGCTCCTTATGGGGATACGTTACTATTGAGATAGTCCACCAGGAGGTGTCCCGATTTAAAGAAGCAGGTCTTCATCCTACCGAGGTGAAGAGGTGAAAGAAGTCAGAAGTAGCTACTGTTGGTGACCTTCCCTCGCCCCTCGGGTTTCAGGTCGAGTATATTCCTATTGTTATTCATATTCAATTCCACCTCCTCTTCCTCCATGGCCTTTCCCTTGGTACATTTTCCCCTCCCCAATGACCAATATTCTGGCCTTCTGCCACAGATAAATATATCACAACGTTACCCAAGTGTTGAATATTTTGATTATAAGGTATTTGCCCAGTTGAGGCTTAAGTTGATGCTCAACATCTTGAGACTTTTGCTCCTTTGTAAGAGAACTTTAATGTTAGGCAACTTAGATGTGGTCTTAAGGTGTTTGTACAATCTCTAGGTGATAAATTGGCTTAGCTAGTTTTAAGACATTGGTACAGTGAATTCCCCATTACCATGAAGGATACTTATGGAAGACACTTTTCTGGGGAAATGGGAGAAAAGAAAGATCATGGAGAAATTGTCTCATTGAGTTCAATACACCCCTGAAAGAACACAATGAAGGTTTAGAATTTATCAGAGAATTTAATATTTATATAGGTCTCCCTGCGATATAGAAACATTATTTCTTTGCTAAATTTGTTTTGTAGCATTGTTAGGGTCTCATATTCAGTTTCTCTCCAGAGAAAAGCACCTTACTACTCTGCTGTAAATTAACAAAGCCCAAATGCCTAGAGTTAGAGCCAAGTGCCCTCCTTTGGTAAAATCAAAAGGAAAAATCTAAACAAGATGTGAAAGAACGAGGTGTCTACTTCTATTGTGAAAGACTCGATGCCTAGAATAATCGAAGAAATGAACAAAAATATAAATGACCTTACTGTCCAGTTAGATGGCTTGAATTGAGGCAAAATTGACTTTCAAAGAATTTCAGAATGTAGTGATTCAAATCCTAGGTATGAAACCACCCATAAAATATTTCCAAGAAACAAAGAACAACGAGATCAAATTACCCCATTATTGCTGGAAGGTCCGGTAGATGATTCTGCGAGACCTTTTATAATTTGGAGGATGCAAATCTTGCTTTAAATAAATGATTAAGGAGAATGCCCCCTTTGTAAGGAATGATGGTAGAAGTGCTCATACAAAGAAGAAAGAAAAGAGCCGGGAGACACGGATAGAACGCATAATTCCATCATTCATGTGAAAACAATTTGATGGTTACATGAAACACATTTCTAATGAAGATATATAGTCAGATGTGGGAAGAGGACTAGTAAAAGTCAAGAAAGAGAGCACCCCGAGAGGGAACACACCTTTCCAGGAAGAGAGGAAATCAATCAAGAAAGTGGCAGGACAAAGGTAAGGGCCTCTAATGTGACAACTGCCGGTCTAATGATCAAGTCGCTACCACTCAAAGTGAGTCATTCACTCATCAAATTACGCGTGTCAAAAATCAACCCAATTTGAAAATAAAGAGCCAAAGAAGAGTTCATCGAAAGTACGATTTTGGTTTACAAAAGAACCGAAAAATTCAAAATCCCAGGTTCCTTGGTAGGAAGCTGTTGAAGCAACCCGACATCTTAAGCTCAGAATGCCTGTTTGATGCTCCCCTCCGGGAAGCACCGATCATCCCAGATACAAACCTTGAAGAAAATTACTTGGTCTTTTTGTTATGTTGAGGAGTTAGATCCCTACTCCTCCTTATGTCAGTTTCATGACCAGCTACTACATAACAGCGCTGTACTGAATTCTGGAGCTTCCCACAATCTTATGCCTCTGTCAGGTCATCGGGGCTCGCTAAGATTACAAACCACGTCTACATAGGGACCTCTGTTCAGCGTGACTCCAAAAAGTTAAGTAGCATGAATGATCAAGTTTGGTGATGTTCGGCTAATCCAATAAAAAAGTGTGGTAATGGTTATAATGGTGGTGACCTCAGCTAACTTTTAGTGCTCTTCTTGTCTAGGAGTCTGGGGAACAAACATTGGCGGATCAATTAAGATTACAGATTTGACATATGCCACTATCCAGTTTTGGTGGCAGAGAGGTTATACGAGGAGAAACTGATTTGTCCAAGATGGTTACTAAGGCTGAAAAATTTGTTAACTCACAGTCCTATAAGAAATTTCTCATGTGATCTTTGGAAGCTCAGATTATGCTCTTGTTATCATACCATCAGTGGTAACCCTTAGAAGCATTGAAGGCAGGGAATATGGACCTTTACATTTTGGTGAGAAAATTCAAAGGAAGGTAATAGAGCGCGCCATTATTGATTTCTCTATAGGAAGATGGGTCCCTCTATCTTTAAAACTAGAGTATGAAGCCACCAACAATGTGGCTGGAGATAAAACACTTTTGTTAGGATTGCGGGGCATCCAGGAGACACACGATATACAAAGTTTAAAAGGATGCAGGGTCGGGGCGGGTGGTTAGACAAGTTAGGAATTAGTGCAGATGGCTTATCTCAGTGAGGGCCTAGAATGATTTGGGACATGGTGAAAGGATAACTAAAACTAATATCAATTCCGGAGAATAGAATAGGATGGTGAAATTACACTAAGCACAGAGCACTGGTACATTTCACACCTAAACCTCTTAAGATGTAGAGGCAAGGGGTGCTATTACCAATATCAATCCCGGATAACATTAATACACCCAAAGCGAATGCTTTGAGGATGAAGAATAGATGAAGATTCTGGCGACGGTAGGAGAATTCTCCAATATGGAAATTAGTCGATGAAGAGAAGGAGAGAAATTTTGAGACTAAAAAGTGAAGGAGAGAAAATGGCGAAATAAAGTGTTGCGGTGATTTGAAGGAAACGATACCCTAGAGGCGTGCCTCAGAAAATATTATTGATAAGAAAATGTTCAAACGCAAAGTGGTAGAAAATACGAGGTGAAAACTGAATTTAGATGCAATCTTGTCCCAAAATTACCAGATTATACGAAGAAAGTCCAGAAGAATACAAAAGCCTCTCGGAGAATTTTACGGACCTACAAGATGTATGATTTCTGGTGAAAACTTTTCATCTCAGTATTAGCTGCAGTGCTTTGGAAAGGAATCCAAAACCTATAAGCAGAAATGAATGAGGATAAATCACATTTATGCCTACATAGAAGGAAATTAAAAGTAAAGGCCAAAATAATTGTGCCATTTAAGTGCACTAAGATGATGGAAAACTTAGTCCTAAGGAAGAATGAAATAAAGGGGTACATTATTAGTTCAGTTAAACGGAGCATCCTTAAAGGATAATTATCAACTACCTAAAAATGGATATCCTGAGAAGGTAGGTTGAATACAGGATATGTCATGGTGGATCGTTCCATTACTTGAGTGTTGTACTTCAGAAGATCAAAGAAGACTACCTTTCACCACACATGGTGCATTTATATGCGAGGAATTATGCAGATGGATACGGGGAGCCACTTTGGGAGGGCCATGAACCTTTCTTTTATTGGGGAACATGATAAGAATTTTTAGTGGCTGTTCCTAGTACGATATCTTGTATTTTTAACGATCTCGAGCACATTGGCTTCTCAGTGAGGCTTTTTTGAGAAATGCGGAGGTATGGTCTCCCTTAATCCTAAAAGGAGTCTTGTTGCCGCTGAAAAGGAATGCCTTTGGGGCCATATTGTGTTAAAAGTCGGTGACCTATAGATCCTAAGAAATTGAGAGCTCTCATCTGAGGTATAAAGCTTTTGAAAGAAAAGTACAAGTATTCCTAGGGCGTATTAGAAAGGTTTATTCTAACTATCACGAAATAATTGAACACACTATCTTGAAAAAATAATAAGTTAAATAGTCCTGAGAATCAAAGAAACTACCCCGAGAATAAAGAAATGTCTTTTCTGTGAGAAGCCACAATGCTAGGTTGGACAGTTATGATAAACCTTTCACTTAATTTTTCTTTTACATCACCTCTACATCTGATAACGGGGAGTTTTATGAGAAAATAGTGGGAAAGGCTGGCGACCTATTGCACCAGTGGGGTGCTACGTGATGCGAAATTAAATTACAACACCGAAAATCAAGCATACGCCCTAGGCAATCCTCGACATTCGGGTATGTATCTTGGGTCACATCAGGCATTTGCCTGAAACAACGTAAAAGATGTTATTCTTATTCAAGGGATGATGAAGGAAAAAAGGGGGTAGTGGATGCATTAAAATACGAAGACTTGACTTGGGCAATCATAACACCCCTCTTAAGAGTGATCGAAAAATGAGGCTTGCTAAAGAATTTAATGCGAATCCGGCTTTCTGGCTACGAGGCATAATTGTCCATTTATCGGGGTGCAGAATGAAAGGCTAGACGCTGTCAGAGAGCACATCTAAGAGAGTGCCTACGGTGCGTGGTGCAAAGAGATAGTAGAATATCCCTTCCTGGGCACGCGCCCTCTCCTAGGGTTGTGATAAAACTAAATACGGAACGTTGAGATTGAAATCACAGTACATAATCGCCCGATGGCGGAAGGCTGGTCTCAGGAAGCGCTCATGTCCTCACCAGTAGTCAGTATTATTAAAGTTCATGAAGGATCGCCGGGGGTCAGCGTCGTTTGGAGGGCCACAATCATAAAATTTGAAAGCGCTTCTATTGGCCAGCTTTTGAAGTTGCTAGGGTTAGAGCATGTGAGAAATGTCGGAGGAAATGCATTGAAGGCGAATTTGGCACCTCTACATGATTCTGTGCGCGTGGATAGACCATTGAATATGGGGGTGTTCCTGGGTGTGTCTATCATCAAGTGATGGAAAGCACAATGGATATTCAGCATATTGGTGCTATAAATGGGTGGAGAAAACCATGCACATAGTACAGGTAATTTGTCTTGCCATCTACTTGTTTCCCATCCCGCACAATGGAGGACCCATTTCGTGACCTGTGACTTATGTACTTGAAAAACATCAATGCATCCCTACAGCATGAGCTTTATTTTCATAGAATTTGTCACCCAAAAAATACATGAAAAGCATCTGCCCCACGTGGCGGGCGGGTCGGTTCGTGCACTCGCTGTGTGGCTCTGCATGAGGTGCGCCATAGGCGCTCATATCAGCGCAGCAATCGCACAGAGCTTTAGGAAATTTTTAAATGTGGATGGCGGGAAGTTGAGTTCAAACAAACTCACAACCACTGCCTATCTTGAGTTGGGAGGGTTGGCTACGGGAGTTCTATGGAAGGGAAGTAGTTTTGCCACCTTCTATGGAACCTTCCTTGTTGATAGGGCCAATCCCATAATAATAGGGATCCCAACTCCCTCCTTCCCCATCTATAAAAGCTTGCTCAGATCCATGGCAAGCTAGTCTTGAAGTGCTGAAGCTTTGCATCTCCTATTCCCAAGTGCCTTTGTGCTGTAAAGAATCCCTTCTTTCCCTTAAGGCCCATTCAAGCGAGGAGACCATTGTTACGAGACTCTGGAGAGGTTTCCCTTTCCTTGGCGAGATTTGCGAGACGTGGACGACCGGAGACCCGTTCGAAGGAAGCTGCGACGTCAGAACTTGGTTGTAACTTCTATTCGTTTATTACTTAATAGATGACTATGATTATGGTTCCACTCCGTTTTCCATCATGTTAATGCGAGTTATATCTTTTCTGACCGATGTTTAGTTACGTATGCTGGTTCCTATGCTTGTGTCTGTTCGTTTCTTCTATGTGCAGGTGTTCATCCGCGGAGATCGTGGAAGGATTGTGATCTGCCAGGGCTGAAGGACGGGGACACTTCTTCTTCAGATCATAGCGTTGGAATCCAGGTAGGCTTCTATTCCAAGTCTTTCATTCGTAACTAGGAGCTTGCGTCATAGCATTGTTTGTTTGTTTCTAGACCCCTGCTGGGCTAGTAGGGATCGCCTCTGTCCGCAGAGGGGATTTACCTCCTCAACAAATTGGCGACTCCACTGGGGATCGTCCGGTTTTCCTTGTCTCGTTTATGTCGGTTCGCCTTGATCGTTTTCCTTGCTTGATGAACCTTCTGGGTTGGATTCTTTCATTGTTTTAGCTTCTTGGTTTTCTTAGCTTGTATTGGTCTGCTTCTGGAATAGCTTATTTTTATTTTTTATTGAGGAACTCGACTGGCGCGGTTTTTAACCCGACAGTCGCGCCACTTGGCGCTTGTTGCCTTTGTCTGTCTCGCGCCAATTGGCCTCTGGCGCCAGTTTCAAGCCTACAGTCGCGCCACCCCTGTGACTTTTTTGAGTTTCTTCATTTTTTAGCTTTTTGGACTTGACCAGTGCTTCTCTTCTTGATTTCCCAACTGTCTGAGTGTGTTGGAGTCTTGTTTGGCTGGAATTCACCTCTGTCCTTTGGTTGTTTGCTTCTTTCTACCGATTTCACGTTTTGAGCCCTAGGGCATCTAGTGGCTTAGTGTATCGAGCCCTCCTTGGGAGTTTAGGTGTCTTGATTGTCCTGTCAACTTGTTGATTGGTTCTCCACGCTCTCTTAACAGTCTTTGGTTGTTTTGCTGCGTCTTTTGAGTGATTGTTCATTCCTTCATTCGGAATTCGTTTGCCCTTGCTTTGGACCTAGATCACACGGTCCATTGGAAGTTTTCGAGTCTTTCTTTGCTTTGAGGGACTTTGGGTCGATTTGGAGATTTGGTTGCTTGCTTTGTTGAGTGAATGTTGTTTGTTTCGCTCTCTTGGGTATCATTTCTCAAATTGTTCCTTTCGTTTTCAGTGCACGTTAGCCATTAAACATTGAAAATAAAAAAAAATAAAAAAAAAAATCTCTCTTGCTTTTGTTAATTAGTGCAAATTGTGATCTTTTTCCATATCGCTAGTGATTAGTGTTTGAATGAAAAGTGTGCAATTGCATTAGTTGCATTAGAGACATTGTTGTTTGTATTCCGTTCATTTCGTTTGTATAAAAGCTCTCAACTCTTATTTAATTAGTTTTCATCGAACGAAATGTTGCATTGTGGCATATAGCTTTGCATTTAGGAGACACTACATACGATAGGGCCTGGAAATTGAAACTTAATTGAAGATCAACTGTAAAATTTATTCAATTAACCTAAGGCAGCATTGGAACTTAACGAAATATATTTAGAAGGTCTAGGCTAGAGACGTGTTCCGGCGTCGTTAAACCTAGCAGCTGTCGTTCGCCTGTTGGCTTTAGACAGCGCTAGTACGGACTTGCGCTCCCCGTACCGTCGCGTATATAAAGGGAGACCCCTATGGTTTTCAATCCTTTATCCATAGGAAGCCGAGTCTGCCGCCCTATACCCGTGATACACCGAACACAGCATTCGGGGAGACTACCTGCACGTACGGAAAGTCCTTGGTCAATTTCTGTTTCATTTTTGAAACCAAGGTGTATATTGCAGTTCACGGATATTTGGTACACCCTTTGTGCCTAGTTTTTTTTCCTGAGCAGTCATTTGGTCTTTTCTGACTCCCTAAACTTGAAAAGACCGTCAAGCGCTTGTCCTTTCACGCTTGTGTCAACTCTGAAAGAGATAGAGTCATATTTTTATCGTTTCTCGACTCTTAAAACATGAAACGGTAGAATCTCTTACTTTCCAATGTGGTAAAATTAATCACCCGCGATTGCACGCCTGCTTAGATATTGCTTGTTGACCGTTTGATCGTGTGCCCTTAACTCTTTTTCAGCCCATGTGTGGTTTTGAGTTTGATGGCAACTTTTTCAGAGTTTACCAACCAAGGAATCCCCTCAGAAGAGAATCCTGGTCATTTTCCTCCTTTTGGAAATGTTGGTGCTCCTTACATGGCGACGTTGTCCCTTCCTGGATTAACGGTTGGGTTGCCTGTTTGGTTGTTCTCAACCTCTGTAGTCCCGAATGTCTCCACTACTGTTCAATCAGTTCCTCCGACGGAACAACATCATGTTGATTCCAAGGTGGACCTCTCCCCTTCTTCGCCTGTTTCTGCGTCCTCCTCTTCTACTTTGCCTGGTGAAAGCCTGGATTCGAGTAACCAGGTGGCTAAAAAGAAGAAGAAGAAGACAAAGAAGAAGAAGTCTGATAAGCGAGAGGCTAAATGTACAGCTACTGTCCATGAGGAATCTCCTCTTGATAAACCTTCCAACCCTCCACGGAAAGTCAAGTTCCCTTGCCTGTTGTGCACGGGAGATCATCTTCTTCGATACTGCCCTGGTATCCCCAAGGTGCTCGAAGTATGGTCCAACGGCCGCCCACCGTTGCCTTTGGCTTACGGGAGTCAAGTTGGGGGCACGTCTTCAGCTGCTGTTGATAAGAACTCTAAGAAGCAGGGTAAGATCACCAATCCCTGTAAGTTGTGTGAAGGGCACCATGCCATTCACCTTTGTCCTTATATGGATGAAGCCAAACGAGTTTTGGACAACCCGACCGGTTCTACACCATGCCTTCCACCTGGTTATAATCGGCTTTCTTCGAGTCCTCCGCCAGCTGATCCAATGATTGGTCAAGAGTTATCCTTGGTCGATCCCACTCCCCCAGAAATTCAAATTCACGAATCCATCCCTGACCAACCATTGGTCGTGGGATCGGTTGAACTGGCCCCGTCCACGATACACCAGGTCTTTTCTGTCGAGAGTGGACCTCACACCCCCAATGTCCTTCTGATCTCTTCAGATTCTTCAGACTTGGAGAAAGATTCTCCTGTCCCTGTGCTTCAAGAAGCTCCTCCTCCGCCTCCCATGATGGAGGCTACGGAGGATATTCCTCCCGCCTTCGAGATGGAGGTCATGGGGGAGGCTTCTGCTTCCGTAACATCAGGGGAAGACCTTCGCATCTCGATGGTAGCCCCTCCGAGTAGTTTGGTCGCTTCCTTTGACTGGAATCGATTTGCAGGATTTCGCCTTCCGTCTTATGTGCCTTTCGAGATCACAGTACAGGCTCTTGGTCTGGTTGTACCCAGCACCATTATAGACGAAGGTGCGTCTGTTAGTATTATGTCTTCAACTACCTGGCAAGCTTTCGGTTCGCCGCCGCTTGCGCCTGTTACGCAGAATCTGCTCACTTTTAACAGAAGGACGAGTCAACCATTGGGGATCCTTCCAAGGTTACCTGTTACTTTGGGAGGCAAAACCGTCCATATGGACGTGATGGTCGTTCCAGGCCCCTTGGATTTCAATCTGCTTTTGGGGCGTGATTACACCTATGCCATGGGAGCGCTCGTCTCCTCCCTCTTTCGTGTGGCCTATTTTCCGCACGAAGGAAGGATCGTGACCATTGATCAGCTGTCATTCTTTGGTCCTAATGTGGCAACTGGTCCGCCATCACCCCCTCCTGGTTTTTATCCACCTGTTGTCTCTGCCCCACCGTAGGTCAACTATGTGGCTACTTACCCCGTGCCTGTGCTCAGTGATGATGCCGTTGTGCATAATGTGCTGGGGGTATTGGGTCCTGACTTCCGGGATGTTTCCCTTCCATCAGGGGTGGAACTCTGGGAAGCACCGCCTTCTTGTTTATTTTGATGTAAGTCGGTCGGAGCATGGTTCCCTTCCTGTGTCAAGCTCCTTAAAAAATGAAACAAGGTCATCGGAGCATAGTTCCTTGTCTTGTGTCAAGCTCCTTAAAAAATGAAACAAGGATGTCTGAGGATAGTTCTTTTAATGTGTCAACCTCGTTAAAACAATGAAACACGTTCCCGTTCAATTCGAGTCTTTGATAAGTTCTCGTAAAATACCAGTCAAGTCTTTTCCTTGATCTCGTAACTTGAACCTTCACTCCATCTGCCTTTCATATGGACTGAAGCTTGGGGGGCATGCACCTCGAATTGAGTCACCATGCTGGGGGCATGCTTACTTTTTCAAGCATAGTTTGTTTCCGTTTCAAGCTTGTGTAAAAATGAAACTGGTTTCAAGCATAGTTTATCTTTGTTTCAAGCTTGTGTAAAAATGAAACCAACTTCAAGCAAAGTTTCCTGATTTCAAGCTTGTGTAAAAATGAAACCTTTCCCATTTTACCCCCTGTGATTGTCATCTTATCAGCCTATTTTGCCAGATGAGCCTTGGTTTTCTCGCTCCATCGTCATTATCTGCTTGGCCGATCATATGCCTTCACTTGGTTGTTTTACCCGTTCCTGAGGAACCGCTGCTATGAGTGGTCTTGTTAGCCAACCTCTCGACCTTTATTTGTTCAGAGTAGTTACACCATTACCGGAACCAGTTGCTACCCTTTATACCACTCGTTCCTCCAGGAGGAGTCATCTTTCAGCTCTTTTCTGACTCTCTAAATATGAAAAGATCGCCGAGGCCCTTGTCGTTTCGATCTCGTTAAAATGGACACGAATCGACATTCACCCAGTATAAGTTTAACCCTTTTTTGGGCTGGGCTGGATCGATTACGAAAAAGGAATACCCTAGCCTATCGCGACTAGGAGGTTTTCCCGGATATTGTTTTCTACCTTTTCGGATCTGGGAAACTATTTACGAAAAGGGACCTGTGGAGTTTTCTTTTCAGCTGTCTTTTCAAACTCTCTAAACATGAAAAGACGCAGAGTTCTTCCTTTGTCAGACTCGTTAAACCCTGATGACATTG
The DNA here is from genome assembly GCA_034641835.2 of Pinus albicaulis. Classification (NCBI taxonomy): domain Eukaryota; kingdom Viridiplantae; phylum Streptophyta; class Pinopsida; order Pinales; family Pinaceae; genus Pinus; species Pinus albicaulis. Next base: position 114,253,279 of record CM076572.1, read on the forward strand.
GATTCCGTCGAAATGACGTTCTCCGAGTTTCTCCTTCCTAGGACTCGTTAAATGCACTAGGATGGATTCGCCCGAAGGGCGGACTTATATCACAAGCATATGCTATCCCCTTCAAGCTTGTTATCAAAAAATAATTGGGGTACTCGCCAGAAATGGTGGGGGAAAAATGGAACCATCGTCGTTGTCGTCGGCAGTATGTCGCTCTTGAACATGGCACTTGTCTGCATTCGTGTCGGGTTGGGAACATCTCATCTCGCTGCTTCACTTTGCCTCCATGGGTTTGGGTAATCTCTTTTGACCTCTCATCTGTTCACTGCCTCGTCGCCATGACCTCTGATCCGTTGATGTCAAATACTGCCAAGTCCATTGTCGTGCCGTTCATGTGTTCAAGAGAAGTTGGCCTCTGCAAATATCAACCTTCCTCTGTTTCTCATACAATCCTAATTCACAACAAAACATTATGTTCCTCTGTCTCGTGTCGATGATGTGGGAATCATTATGGCCCACCTTCGATCAAGGTCACTTCCTGTCGACTTCAACTCATTATCCGGGAAGTTGGTCTAGAGACTCCTGATGGTACCTTGGACCCTGCATGACTCAATGGCAGGTTCGTCGCATTCGACGTGAAGTTTACATCATTGACTTCCGATCGAATGATTCTGCGGGTGTTCGACGTCAACTCATTTGTTCACACGCCGTAGATTGTACCTGTAGTACCTTGGGGACCATTGTCATTATTGGTGGTTTCTCTCGCGTCTGTTAACAGCTTTCATCATTGGCTGGTAATCAGACAATGTTCTTGCATGTTCGACATCAGCTCACATATTCACATGCTCGAACTTGTACTTTTTTGGGTCGAGATGGAGCGCAAGACCCTGGATTGTGTCTGTTGTAATCCAGGCTGCGATTGTGGATTATTATCATTATGTACATGACTCACTGATTGGATGGCTGCGACCATACCTGAGTCTAGTTGTTTGATCTTAGTTGGATGGCTGCGCCCATACCCTGGATCCGGATTATAGCATACTCTGTTCGGATGGTTGCGTCCATACCATATACATCATGTACTTGAGATATCAGTTGTATCTTTCTGCGCAGGTTTTCCGACGGCGGGCCTTCGGTTGGACATGTTCTCGTAAAGCATTTCACCCCTCTCTCTCTCGGGCCTCATGCTTTAGGGGGCATCTGTTACACAGTAATTTGTCACCGCCCCTACCATTCCCCGTCCCGCACAATGGAGGACCCATTATGTGACCTGTGAACACTGTCATGCCTTGAAAACATCATCAATGCATCCCTCTGAGTATGAACTTCATTTCCCCTTGAGACATCTCCTTGCAAAATCCATGAAAAACAACTCTTTTTGCATTGGCGCGAGTAGACAGTTCACTGCTCGCGCCAATCAGGGAAATCCTGTAAAGAGGTCGCGCCACTTGGCGCTCTGTCATAGAGCAGCAATCGCGCCACCCATTTTAGGGGCTGTTTTTTAAATATGGATGGCGGAAGTTGAGTTCAAACAAACTCACAACCATTGCCTATCTTGAGTTGGGAGGTTTGGCTGCGGGAGTTCTATGGAAAGGAATTGGTTTTGCCACCTCCCATGGAACCTTCCTTGTTGATAGGGCCAATCCCATAATAATAGGGATCCCAACTCCCTCCTTCCCCATCTATAAAAGCTTGCTCAGATCCATGGCAAGCTAGTCTTGAAGTGCTGAAGCTTTTGCATCTCCCTATTCCCAAGTGCCTTTGTGCTGTAAAGAATCCCTTCTTTCCCTTAAGGCCCATTCAAGCGAGGAGACCATTGTTACGAGACTCTGGAGAGGTTTCCCTTTCCTTGGCGAGCTTTGCGAGACGTGGACGACCGGAGACCCGTTCGAAGGAAGCTGCGACGTCAGAACTTGGTTGTAACTTCTATTAGTTTATTACTTAATAGATGACTATGATTATGGTTCCACTCCGTTTTCCATCATGTTAATGCGAGTTATATCTTTTCTGACCGATGTTTAGTTACGTATGCTGGTTCCTATGCTTGTATCTATTCGTTTCTTCTATGTGCAGGTGTTCATCCGCGGAGATCGTGGAAGGATTGTGATCTGCCAGGGCTGAAGGATGGGGACACTTCTTCTTCAGATCATAGCGTTGGAATCCAGGTAGGCTTCTATTCCAAGTCTTTCATTCGTAATTAGGAGCTTGCGTCATAGCATTGTTTGTTTGTTGCTAGACCCCTGCTGGGCTAGTAGGGATCGCCTCTGTCCGCAGAGGGGATTTACCTCCTCAACAAATTGGCGACTTCGCTGGGGATCGTCCGGTTTTCCTTGTCTCGTTTATGTCGGTTCGCCTTGATCATTTTCCTTGCTTGATGAACCTTCTGGGTTGGATTCTTTCATTATTGTAGCTTCTTGGTTTGCTTAGCTTGTATTGGTCTGCTTTCAGAGTAGCTTGTTTTTTAATTTTTGTTGAAGAACTCGACTGGCGCGGTTTTTAACCTGACAGTCGCGCCACTTGGCGCTTGTTGCCTTTGTCTGTCTCGCGCCAATTGGCCTCTGGCGCCAGTTTCAAGTCCACAGTCGCGCCACCCCTGTGACTTTTTTGAGTTTCTTCATTTTTGAGATTTCTGGACTTGACCAGTACTTTTCTTCTTGATTTCCTGATTGTCTGAGTGTGTTGGAGTCTTATTTGGCTGGAATTCACTGCTATCCTTTGGTTGTTTGCCTCTATCTACCGATTTCACGATTTGAGCCCTAGGGCATCTAGTGGCTTAGTGTATCGAGCCCTCCTTGGGAGTTTTGGTGCCTTGATTGTCCTGTCAACCTGTTGATTGGTTCTCCATGCTCTTTTAACAGTCTTTGATTGTTTTGCTGCGTCTTTTGAGTGATTGTTCATTCCTTCATTCGGAATTCGTTTGCCCTTGCTTTGGACCTAGATCACACGGTCCATTGGAAGTTTTCGAGTCTTTCTTTGCTTTGAGGGACTTTGGGTCGATTTGGAGATTTGGTTGCTTGCTTTGTTGAGTGAATGTTGTTTGTTTCGCTCTCTTGGATATCATTTCTCAAATTTTTCCTTTTGTTTTCAGTGCACATTAACCATTAAACATTGAAAATCAAAAAAAAAAATCTCTCTTGCTTTTGTTAATTAGTGCAAATTGTGATCTTTTTCCATATCGCTAGTGATTAGTGTTGAATGAAAAGTGTTCAATTGCATTAGTTACATTAGGGACATTGTTTTTTGTATTCCGTTCATTTCGTTTGTATAAAAGCTCTCAACTCTTATTTAACTAGTTTTCATCGAACGAAATGTTGCACTGTGGCATATAGCTTGCATTTAGGAGTCTTTCGAGACACTACATACGATAGGGCCTGGAAATTGAAACTTAATTGAAGATCAACTGTAAAATTTATTCAATTAACCTAAGGCAACATTGGAACTTAACGAAACATATTTAGAAAGTCTAGGCTAGAGACGTGTTCCGGCGTCGTTAAACCTAGCAGCTGTCGCTCGCCGTTTGGCTTTAGACAGCGCTAGTACGGACTTGTGCTCCCCGTACCGTCGCGTATATAAAGGGAGACCCCTCTAGGTTTTCAATCCTTTATCCACAGGAAGCCGAGTCTGCCGCCCTATACCCGTGATACACCGAACACAGCATTCGGGGAGACTACCTGCACGTACGGAAAGTCCTTGGTCGTTTTCTGTTTCATTATTGAAACCAAGGTGTATATTGCAGTTCACGGATATTTGGTACACCCTTTGTGCCTAGTATTTCCTGAGCAGTCATTTGGTCTTTTCTGACTCCCTAAACTTGAAAAGACCGTCAAGCGCTTGTCCTTTCGCGCTTGTGTCAACTCTGAAAGAGATAGAGTCATCTTTTTATCGTTTCTCGACTCTTAAAACATGAAGCGGTAGAATTTCTTACTTTCCAATGTGGTAAAATTAATCACACTTGATTGCACGCACCGATCATATTGCTTATTGGCCAGTTATCTACAGCCCTGCTCTTTCGGCCAGGTGTGTGGTTTGAGTTTGATGGCAACTTTTTCGAGTTTACCAACCAAGTTGACCATATCTCGAGAGGGAATCCTGGTCCTTTTCCTCCTTTGGAAATGTTGCAGTGCTCCTTACATGGCGACGTTGTCCTTTGTCCCTTCCTGGATTAACGGTTGGGTTGCCTGTTTGGTTGTTCTCAACCTCTGTAATTCCGAATGTCTCCACTACTGTTCAATCAGTTCCTCCGACGGAACAACGTCATGTTGATTCCAAGGTGGACCTCTCCCCTTCTTCGCCTGTTTCTGCGTCCTCATCTTCTACTTTGCCTGGTGAAAGCTTGGATTCGAGTAACCAGGTGGCTAAAAAGAAGAAGAAGAAGACAAAGAAGAAGAAGTCTGGTAAGCGAGAGGCTAAATGTGCAGCTACTGCCTCTGAGGAATCTCCTCTTGATAAACCTTCCAACCCTCCACGGAAAGTCAAGTTCCCTTGCCTGTTGTGCACGGGAGACCATCTTCTTCGAGACTGCCCTGGCATTCCCAAGGTGCTCGAAGTATGGTCCAACGGCCGCCCACTATTGCCTTTGGCTTCCGGGAGTCAATTTGGGGGCACGTCTTCAGCTGCTGTTGATAAGAACTCTAAGAAGCAGGGTAAGATCACCAATCCCTGTAAGTTGTGTGAAAGGCACCATGCCATTCACCTTTGTCCTTATATGGATGAAGCCAAACGAGTTTTGGACAACCCGACCGGTTCTACACCACGCCTTCCACCTGGTTATAATCGGCTTTCTTTGAGTCCTCCGCCAGCTGATCCTACGATTGGTCAAGAGTCATCCTTGGTCGATCCCACTCCCCAGAAATTCAAATTCATGAATCCATCCCTGACCAACCATTGGTCGTCGGATCGGTTGAACTAGCCCCGTCTACGGTGCACCAGGTCTTTTCTGTCGCGAGTGGATCTCATAACCCTCATGTCCTTCTGATCTCTTCAGATTCTTCAGACTTGGAGAAAGATTCTCCTGTCCTTGTGCTTCAAGAAGCTCCTCCTCCGCCTCCCATGATGGAGGCTACGGAGGATATTCCTCCCGCCTTCGAGATGGAGGTCATGGGGGAGGCTTCTGCTTCCGTAACATCAGGGGAAGACCTTTGCATCTCGATGGTAGCCCCTCCGAGTAGTTTGGTCGCTTCCTTTGACTGGAATCGATTTGCAGGATTTCGCCTTCCGTCTTATGTGCCTTTCGAGATCACAGTACAGGCTCTTGGTCTGGTTGTACCCAGCACCATTATAGACGAAGGTGCCTCTATTAGTATTCTGTCTTCAACTACCTGGCAAGCTTTCGGTTCGCCGCCGCTTGCGCCTGTTACGCAGAATCTGCTCACTTTTAACAGAAGGACGAGTCAACCATTGGGGATCCTTCCAAGGTTACCTGTTACTTTGGGAGGCAAAACCGTCCATATGGACGTGATGGTCGTTCCAGGCCCCTTGGATTTCAATCTGATTTTGGGGTGCGATTACACCTATGCCATGGGAGCGCTCGTCTCCTCCCTCTTTCGTGTGGCCTGTTTTCCGCATGAAGGAAGGATCGTGACCATTGATCAGCTGTCATTCTTTGGTCCTAATGTGGCAACTGGTCCGCCATCACCCCCTCCTAGTTTTTATCCACCTATTGTCTCTGCCCCACCGCAGGTCAACTATGTGTCTACCTACCCCGTGCCTGTGCCTAGTGATGATTCCGTCGTGCATCAGGTGCTGGAAGCATTGGGTCCTGACTTCCAGAATGTTTTCCTTCCATCGGGAGTGGAACTCTTGGAAGCGCCGCCTTCTTGTTCATTTTGATGTAAGCCGGTCAGAGCATGGTTCCCTTCCTGTGTCAAGCTCCTTAAAAAATGAAACAAGGTCATCGGAGCATAGTTCCTTGTCTTGTGTCAAGCTCCTTAAAAAATGAAACAAGGATGTCTGAGGATAGTTCTTTTAATGTGTCAACCTCGCTAAAACAATGAAACACGTTCCCGTTCAATTCGAGTCTTTGATAAGATCTCGTAAAATCCCAGTCGAGTCTTTTCTTTTGATCTTGTAATTTGAACCTTCACTCCATCTGCTTTTCATATGGACTGAAGCTTGGGGGCATGTACCTCGAATTGTGTCACCATGCTGGGGGCATGCCTACTTTTTCAAGCATAGTTTGTTTCCGTTTCAAGCTTGTGTAAAAATGAAACCAGTTTCAAGCATAGTTTATCTTTGTTTCAAGCTTGTGTAAAAATGAAACCAACTTCAAGCAGAGTTTCCTGATTTCAAGCTTGTGTAAAAATGAAACCTTTCCCATTTTACCCCTTCTGTTTGTCATCTTATCAGCCTATTTTGCCAGATGAGCCTTGGTTTTCTCGCTCCATCGTCATTATCTGCTTGGCCGATCATATGCCTTCACTTGGTTGTTTTACCCGTTCCTGAGGAACCGCTGCTATGAGTGGTCTTGTTAGCCAGCCTCTCGGCCTTTATTTGTTCAGAGTAGTTCCACCATTACCGGAACCAGTTGCTACCCTTTATACCACTCGTTCCTCCAGGAGGAGTCATCTTTCAGCTCTTTTCTGACTCTCTAAACATGAAAAGATTGCCGAGGCCCTTGTCGTTTCAATCTCGTTAAAATGGACACGAATCGACATTCACCCAGTATAAGTTTAACCCTTTTTCGGGCTGGGATGGATTGATTACGAAAAAGGAATACCCTAGCCTATCGCGACTAGGAGGTTTCCCCGGATATCGTTTTCTACCTTTTCGGATCTGGGGAACTACTTACGAAAAGGGACCTGTGGAGTTTTCTTTTCCGCTGTCTTTTCAAACTCTCTAAACATGAAAAGACGCCGAGTTCTTCCTTTGTCAGACTCGTTAAACCCTGATGACATTGGATTCCGTCGCAATGACGTTCTCAGAGTTTCTCCTTCCTAGGACTCGTTAAATGCACTAGGATGGATTCGCCCGAAGGGCGGACTTATATCACAAGCATATGCTATCCCCTTCAAGCTTGTTATCAAAAATAATTGGGGTACTCGCCAGAAATGGTGGGGGAAAAATGGAACCATTGTCGTTGTCGTCGGCGGTATGTCGCTCTTGAACATGGCACTTGTCTGCATTCGTGTCGGGTTGGGGACATCTCATCCCGTTGCTTCACTTTGCCTCCATGGGTTTGGGTAATCTCTTTTGACCTCTCATCTGTTCACTGCCTCGTCGCCATGACCTCTGATCCGTTGATGTCAAATACTGCCAAATCCATTGTCGTGTCGTTTATGTGTTCAAGAGAAGTTGGCCTCTGCAAATATCAACCTTCCTCTGTTTCTCATACAATCCTGATTCACAACAAAACATTATGTTTCTCTGTCTCGTGTCGATGATGTGGGAATCATTATGGCCCACCTTCGATCAAGGTCACTTCCTGTCGACATCAACTCATTATCCAGGAAGTTGGACTAGAGACTCCTGATGGTACCTTGGAGCCTGCATGCCTCAATGGACAGTTTGTCGCATTCGACGTGAAGTTTACATCATTGACTTCTGATCGAGTGATTCTGCGGCTGTTCGACGTCAACTCATTTATTCACACGCCGTAGATTGTACCTGTAGTACCTTGAGGACCATTGTCATTATTGGTGGTTTCTCTCGCGTCTGTTAACAGCTTTCATCATTGGCTGGTAATCAGACGATGTTCTTGCATGTTCGACATCAACTCACATATTCACATGCTCGAACTTGTACTTGTTTGGGTCGAGATGGAGCGCAAGACCCTGGATTGTGTCTGTTGTAATCCAGGCTGCGATTGTGGATTATTATCATTATGTACATGACTCATTGATTGGATGGCTGCGACCATACCTGAGTCTAGTTGTTTGATCTTAGTTGGATGGCTGCGCCCATACCCTGGATCCGGATTATAGCATACTCTGTTTCGGATGGCTGCGTCCATACCATATATATACATCATGTACTTGAGATATCAGTTGTATCTTTCTGCGCAGGTTTTCCGACGACGGGCCTTCAGTTGGACATGTTCTCGTAAAGCATTTCACCCCTCTCTCTCTCGGGCCTCATGCTTTAGGGGGCATCTGTTACACAGTAATTTGTCACCGTCCATACCATTCCCCGTCCCGCACAATGGAGGACCCATTATGTGACATGTGAACACTATCATGCCTTGAAAACATCATCAATGCATCCCTCTGAGTATGAACTTCATTTTCCCTTGAGACATCTCCTTGCAAAACTCATGAAAAACAGCTCTTTTTGCATTGGCGCGGGTAGACAGTTCAGTGCTCGCGCCAATCAGGGAAATCGTGTAAAGAGGTCGCGCCACTTGGCGCTCTGTCATAGAGCAGCAATCGCGCCACCCATTTTAGGGACTGTTTTTTAAATATGGATGGCGGAAGTTGAGTTCAAACAAACTCACAAACCACTGCCTATCTTGAGTTCGGAGGTTTGGCTGCGGGAGTTCTATGGAAGGGAATTGGTTTTGCCACCTCCCATGGAACCTTCCTTGTTGATAGGGCCAATCCCATAATAATAGGGATCCCAACTCCCTCCTTCCCCATCTATAAAAGCCTGCTCAAATCCATGGCAAGGCTGATACCGGAAGTCTTTGAAGCTTTGCCGCTCTATTCCCAAGTACCTTTGTGCGTAAAGAATCTCTTTCCCTTAGGCCCATTCGTAAGGAGACCATGTCACGGACTTTCTGAGGGGTTTCCACTTTCCTTGAAAAGCGAGCTTTGCGAGGCATTGGTGGGAGACCCGTTCGAAGGAGGCTGCGGCAATCGAGCTTGGTTGTAACCTCCTTCGTTTATTATTTAATGAATGACGATTACTCGGGTTTCCCTCCGTTTTCCATCATGTTAATGCGAGTAATATCTTTTAAAGCTGGCGATGTTTGAATTCGTATGCGGTTCTAACATGTCTGACCGTTTCTTCTATATCGAGTGTTCATCCGCGGAGATCGTGGAAGGATTGTGATCTGCCGAAGTGAAGGGCAGGACACTTCTTCTTCGGATTATGGCGTTGGAATCCGGAGTAGGCTTCTATTCTAGTCTTTCCATTAAATGGCAAGGCTTGCGTCATAGCATTGTTTGTTTGTTGCTAGAACCCCTGTGTGAGCTAGTAGGGATCGCCTCTCTGTCATGAGGGATTTACACCTAAATCACTCTGAAGTGCAGAACTCCGTATTTGAGATCGTCACGGTTTCCTTATCTCGTTTATGATTGTTTCGGCACAGTTGTTCTCACCCTTGCTTGATGAACCTTGGGTTGGATTCTTTCATTGTTTTGACTTCTTAGTTTGCTTAGCTTGCATTGATGCCTTACGGAGCGGCTTGTTTTTTAATTTTTCTTTGAGAAACTCGTATTTTGATTTTAACTTGACAGTCTGGCATACATATGTGCCTTGTCTAGCCCGCCATTTGGCTCGGCGCTAGTTTCACCTCACATTCTCGCCACCCACAGGTTTTTGAGTTCTCTATTCATTTTTGAGCCCTACGGATTTGACCGGTACTTTTTCTTCTTGATTTCCCATTTTCAGGTGTATTTGAGTCTTTGTTGTTTGGAATTCTCTTGTCCTTTGGTTGTTTGGCTTCATTCTGATTTCACGTTTTGAGCCCTAGGAGCATCTAGTGGCTTGAGTGTCGAGCATCTGGGAGTTTTTGGTGTCTTGATTGTCTTTGTCCTTCTTTGGTTAACTCTCCATCCTCTTGGTAGATCGTTGATGCGTGTTGTTGCGTCTTTTGGAGTGGTTGTTCATTCCTTCATTGAGAATTCGTTTTGCCCTTGCTTTGGACCTAGATCACACGGTCCATTGGGCTTCTGAGTCTTTCTTTGCTTTGAAGACTTTGGGTCAATTTGAGATCGGTGCTTGCATTGTTGAGTGAATTTTGTTTGTTTAGCTCTCTTGGATATCATTTCTCAAATTGTTCCTTTTGTTTTCGATTACGTATTCAACGGCAGAAAATCAAAAAAAAATCTCTTTGCTTTTGCCTAATTAATTAATTTAATTGTGATCTTTTCCTGTAATAGTGATTGGTGTTTTGAAATGAAAAGTGTTCAATTACATTAGTTGCATTAAAGGACATTCTTATTTGCATTAGTTCATTGTTTGCCTTAAGCTCAACTCTTCTCTAATTAGTTTTTCAGTGAGAAATGTTGCATTGTGGCATATAGCTTTGCATTGGGAGACACCTACCTTGATAGGGCACGGAAATTGAAACTTAATTGAGAATCAAACTTGTAAAATTTATTTCCAATTAACTAAGGCAGCATTGGAACAACGAAACATATTTAGAAGGTCTAGGCTGAGGCGTGTTAGAGCGTCTTTTAAACCTAGCATGGATTAGCCTTACGCTGAGCAGTAGCTAGTACGAGACTTAAACAAAATCTAAGTGGCTATAAAGGGAGACCCCTGGTTTTCAAACCCTTTGTCCACGGGAAGGCGAGTCTGCCACTATATACATGATACACGGTGCTGACATTCGGGTAGGCCTGCACGTACGGGGGAAAGTCTTAGTGGAATTACTGTTTCACGTGTGAAACCAAGGTGGTATGTTAAGTTCACGGATGTTGGGGCATTTGCACTTTGTGCCTAGTTTTCACACAGTCATTTGGTCTTTCACGACCTAAACTGAAAAAATAAAATTGACTTGTCCTTTCTTGTCAACTTTCAGAAAGAGATAGAGTCATCTTTGCATGGTTTGCAAACAAAACATGACGGTAGAATTTCTTACTTTCCAGTACAGTGATAATAACCCACGATTACACCCATTTAGACATTGCTTGTTGGTGGTTTTGATCTGTGTGTCTTAACTCTTTTTTTGTTGAAATGTGTGGTTTGAGTTTGATAGCCTTGGCACCGAGGTTTACCAACGAAGAATCCCTGAAGGGAATCATTTCGATTTCCTCCCTTTTGCAGAATGTTGGTGCTCCGTGCATGGCAACGTTATCGCTTCTGGAGTTGCGCTGTTGAGTTTTTTGTTTGGTTGTTCACTCAACCTCATCGTCTCGAATATTCATCTTTGTTCAATCAGTTCTGTCACGAACATAATATGTTGACGATTCTAGTGGACCTCTCCCCCTGCCCGCCTATTTAAATGTCTCTTCTACTTACTTCCGTTGAAGAGTACGGATTCGAGTAACGAGGTGGCTAGAAAGAAAGAAAGCAAAAAAGAAAATAAGTACGATAAGCGAGAGGCTAAATGTGCGACTACGCCTGAAAAATCTCTGCCAGTAGGCCTCCAACCCTCACCGTGATCAAGTTCCCTTGTGTTTGTGCACGAGAGACCATCTTCTTCGAGGCTGCAGCATTCCCAAGGGTACTTTCATTAATTCTCGCGTTCCCGGTGAATAGTTGCCTTTGACTTGGGAAGTCGGGTTGGGGGCACGTCTCAGCCCAATGCCGATAAGGCTCTCTGAAATCGGTCGATCATGGGTCTTGTAAGTTGTGTGAAGGCATCATGCCATTCCACCTTTGTCCTTATATGGATGAAGCCAAGAGAGTTTTGAACTTAACTCAAGCTGACTCGCCTCCCGGGGCGTTGTAACACGCGGCACCAAGTCCTCCACCGGCCAGCGAGATCCTACGAGTTGGTCGGGAGTCTGTCCTTGGTCGATCCCACTCCCCAGAAATTCAAATTCAAGATGGTCACGACAAACCAGCGGTCGGATCGGTTGAACGCTTCATCTAGGTGCACCCCGGTCTTTTCTTGTCGAAATTGGATCTCATAACCCTCTGTGCTTCGGTTCTTCGAGATTCTGCTTTGAGACTCTTGGAAAAGATTCTCACAATACCGCCGCGGCTTGCTCTCCCGCCTCCCCAATATGGAAGCTCCAGGAGGATATCCACACTCCCACCTTCGAGATGGAGGTCATGGAGGATGCTTCTTCTATGCGTAACATGCGAGGGAAGACTTCGCTTGTCGATGGTAGCCTACGGCAGTGGGCCCAAATGGCGCTTCCTTTGTTGGGAATCGATTTGCGAGTTGCCTTGTACCTTCCGAAGATCACGATGGGGCTGGTTTTGGACAACCGATGCCATTATGGGCCGAAAGGTGCTACGTTGGTATTCTATCTCATTACTTTGTGCAAGCCTTTCGGTTGGCAAAACACGCTTTGTTACACGGAGATACGGTGACTTTGCGGTAGGACGAGTCATCGTTGGGGATGTTCCAAAATTTTATTGCTGGGAGGTAAAACCGTCCATATGGATATTGATGGTCGTTCCGAGCCCCTTAGTTCAATATGGGCAGAGTGAAATTACTGCCTGCTCTGCCCGTAGGAACACTCGCACTCTCTTTTGGCTGATGTTTTCCCTGAAGGAGGCAAAATCATGACCATTAGTACGACGTTTTCTTTGGTCCTAATGTGTGACGGTCCACCATCACCTGGGGTTTTATCTTTGAATTTGTGTCAGATGCTCCCATAGCCAGTCCAACTATGTGTCCTTCTTGGTACGTATGGAAGTGGTGATAGTACGATGCATAGTGTCTTTGAGAGCATTGAGTCTGGCTTCAAGGATGTTTCTCCACCAAGGTGGAACTCTTAAAATACATATATTGTTCATTTTGATGTAAGTCGATTGAACATAGTTTAGGTTACTGTATGTGTCCTTAAAAATGAAAACAAGGTTCTAGAGCGAGTTCCTTGTCTTGTGTCAACCTCCTTAAGCCTTAAAGCTGAGGTGTCTTGAGATAGTTCTTTTAATGTGTCACTTTGTTAAAATAAGCAAACACTTTCTGTTAAATTCGAGTCTTGGATCAGTCTCGTAAAATCCCGAATGAGTCTTTCTTGGGTCTCGTACTTTGCATTCACTCCATCTTCCTTCCATATGGAGTGAAGCTTGAAGCATGTACCTAATTGAAATTCCTGCTGCTCTTGAGCATGCTTACTTTTTAAACACTAGTTTGTTTTCATTTTAAGCTTGCGTAAAGTAGAAACTGTTTTTCAACCATAGTTTGTCTTTGTTTCAAGCTTGTGTAAAAATGGAAACCAACTGACGAGTTTTTACGTTTCAAGCTTGTGTGTAAAAATACAATACTTTTCCATTTACCTGCTGATTGTCATGTCCTCAAAACATTTGTAGGACAGACATGGTTTTTCTCACTCCATAGTCATTGTCCTTTGCTTGATCATATGCCTTCCACTTGGTTGTTTTTACCCATTCACAGGAACACCCATTGCTATGAGAAGTAAATGCTGACCAACGGCCTCTCGACCTTTTGTTGTTCGAGTAGTTCCACCATTACGAACCAGTTGCTACCCAACATACCCTCGTTCCTCCCGAGGAGGAGTCATCTTTTCGACTCTTTTCGACTCTAAACATACTAGCTGTGAAAATATTAAGGGCTTGTGTCATTTCGATCTAGTTAAATTGGACACAAATTGACGCTCCTACCCGGTATACGTTTACCCCTTTTTCGGTGGGATGGATTGGATTACAAAAGACCACTAGCCCCCTTAGCAACTGGGAGGTTTTCTGGACATAAGTTTTCTGCCTTTTGGGATCACAGAACTATTTACGAAAAAGGACATGATTTGCTACATTGTCTTTTCAAACTCTAAGAAAGCATGAAAAATGGCAGGGTTCTTCAGCATGGAATCGTTAAGCCCTCGGCAGCACTGATGTCAGTCATGACATTATTCGGGGACATATTCTGAGAACTCGTTAAATGTACTAGGATGGATTCATAGAGACGGGTTTATATGACAAGCATATGGTATCCTCTTCAGCTTGTGTAAAAATAAAGGGTATAAAAGTGGTAGGAAAATGGAGACCATAAATGGTAATTAGGTAAGTGATGGCAGCTCTTGAACATGGCACTTGTATACTGTTAAGTGTGTCGGGGTTGGGGACATCATCTGCGTTGCTTCCACTTTGCCTCATGGGTTTGAGTAATCTTTGACCTCTCATCACCCATTCCTTTACCTATAGTACTTGTGACCTCGATTCGTTGATGCTCAAATGCGCAAATCCGTATGCAGTATGGGTCATATGTTCAAAGTTGGCCTGCAAATATCAACCGCCTTCCTCACATTTCTCTCATACGTTCTAATTCACAACAAAACATTATGTTCTCATCTCGTGTCGATGATGTGGGAATTATTGCGGCCCACCTTGATCAAGGTCACTTTACGTGAGCTTCGCTCATTACCGAAGTTTGGGTCTAGGGCTCACGATGGATACCTTGGAGCACCGCATGCCTCCCGATGGCGGGGTTCGTCGCATTCGACGTGAGGTTTACATCATTGACCTCAAATCGAGTGATTACGCGGGTGTTCGACATCTTTCATTTGAAACCTGCCACAACGCATGGGTGTACACAGCCAATGCAACGAGGCCGGCTGTGTCCATTATTGGTGGTTCTTCTCGCGTCGTAACATGTTGTTTGGTAATCGACGATGTTCTTGCATGTTTCGACTTATTCTATTCATGCCCAGGCACATACTTGTTGGGTCGGGAATGGGCCTGGGAGCTACTGGATTATTAATACATTTATGAGAAATCGGGCTGCGATTGTGGTTATTATCATTATGTACATGACTCAGTTGGATAGGCTTTGCGACCATACACGAGTCTATTTGTTTGATCTCGGTTGGATGGCTACGCCTGGATACGGATTATAGCATACTACGTTTCGGATAGGTTGCGTCCATACCATATATATACATCATGTACTTGAGATATCGGTTGTATCTTTACTGCGCGAGGTTTTAAATGGTGAGCCTTGATTGAACATGTTCTCGTAAGCATTTCACCCTCTCTCTCGGGCCTCCGCCACTGGGGCATGTCTGTTGATAATTTGTCATGATCCCTACAAACATTCCCCATCTAGCACGATGGAGGACCTGCATTTCGTGACACATTGAACATTGTCATGCCTTGAAAGCTTATCATGATATCCCTCTAAGCATGAGCTTTATTTTCATGAGACATCTCCTTGCAAAATGTGAAAAACATCCTTTTTGCATTGGCGCGAGGCTGAGTCGATTTCGATGCCTGGCCGCCCGATGAGGGAAAATCTGCATAGAGGTCGGCATACTTGGCTGTGAAAGGGCTGTCTGTCGGCCGTGTCAGCACTTTGTTTAGGAATTTGTTTTTAATATGGATTAGCTGGAAGTTGAGTTCAAACAAACTCAAAACCATTGCTATCTTGAGTTGGGAGGTTTGAGTGCCCCGGGGTCAGCAGAGAGGAAGTGGTTTTGCCACCTTCCACACGGACACTCAGGCCAGTAGACCCCGATCCCATAATAATAGGGATCCCAACTCCCTCCTTTCCCATCTATAATCTCGCTCAAATCCATGAAAGCTAGTACGGAAGTGTGACTTTGCATCTCCTATTCCCAAGTGCCTTTGTCTTGTAAAAAAGAATCCTCTCTCTTTCCCTTAAGGCCCATTCAATTAAGGAGACCATTGTCTGAGACTCGGAAGTTTTCCCTTTCCTTGGCCGAGCTTTGCGGGAACGTCGACCGGGGGCTTCGTTCGAAGGAGGCTACGACGTCGAACAGTTTGGCAACCTCTGTTCGTTTTATTATTTAATAGATGACTATGATTATGGTTCCACTCATTTCATGTGTTAAATACGGAAATATCTGCACCAAATGATGTTTGATTATGTGTCTCGGTTCCTATGCTTATATGTTAGTTTCTTCCCATGTCGAGTGTTCATCGCGGAGATGGCTGGAAAGGATTGTGATACGCAAGTGAAGGGTGAGGGTTGCCCCTATTCCAAATTCTGCGTTGCGTCAAGGTGACTCTTATTCTAGTCTTTCCATTCGTAACTAGGGGCTTAGTCTTAGCATTGTTTGTTTGTTGCTAGACCCTGTTTGGGCTGGTAAGATGCATGTATCTCATAAAATGAGAGGATTTACCTACGTCGACAAATTGGCGACTCACATTTATTAAATCCAGGTTTTCATATCTCGTTTATGGTTGTTTAGCTTTGATTGTTTCTCCTTGGTTGATGGTATACAGAGTTTTAAGTTCTTTCATTGTTTTAGCTTCTTGGTTTGCTTAGCTTATTGATGCCTTGCAGGAGCATTTGTTTTTTAATTTTGTAGAAACTCATTGTGGGTTTTTTAACGACAGTCGCCAGCATGTTGCCTTCCAGCACCATTTTGGCTGCAATTTCACCTTTTCTGATGCTTACTGTGAGTTTTTTGAGTTTAGTTTATCTCTTCATTTTTAGGTCTGGTTGTGGTGCTTTTCTTCTTGATTTCATTGCTGAGTATTTGGAGTCTTGTTGGTAGGTCCCTTATAAATACGGTTGTTTGCTTTGTCTGCCCGTTTCACGTTTTGAGCCTAGGGGCATCCCTGGTAGCTTAGTGTATCGAGCCCTCCTTAGGAGTTTTGGTGTCTTGATTGTCACCCATCAACTTGGTTAACTCATCTCTTAGTAGTCGTTGATCGTGTTGTTGTCTTTTGGGTGATTGTTCATTCCTTCATTTAGAAATTCGTTTGCCCTTGCTTTTGGACTATGAATCTGAGATCCGTGGAAGCTTACCCAAATTTTCTTTGCTTTGCAGAAACTTTGGAGTGATTTGGGGATGTTGCCCATTGTTGAGTGAATTTTGTTTGTTTCGCTCTCTTGGATTATCATTTCTCATATTGTTCTTTTCATTTTTAGATTACATTATTACATTAATGACAATCAAAAAAAAAATCTCTTTGCTTTTGTTAATTAATGTACAATTGAAATCTTTTTCATATAACTAAGTGATTATTGTTTGAATGAAAAGTGTTCGATTGCATTAGTTACATTAAGGGATATTCTTATTTGCATTAAAGTTGTTTTAGTTTGCATAAATCTCTTGACTCTTCTCTAATTAGTTTTTCATCGAGCAATGTTTACTTCAGCACCCATAACTTTGCATTTGAGAACACTACATCGATAGGGCACGGAAATTGAAACGAGTGAAGATCAGCATGAAAATTTGCTTCCAATTAACCTAAGGCGACATTAGATAACAAACATATTTAGAAGGTCTAAGGCTAGGGGCATGCCAGCGTTTCAGCCTAGCAGGTAATGGTTAGCCACGGCTGAAGACGAGCGCTATAGTCTGGGACCCCAGCTCCATCATCTAGGTGTATATAAGGGGGGGGCCTAGGTTTTCAATCCTTTATCCATGGGAAGCGAGTCTGTTTGCCTTTACTTGTGTTACATAGAACACGGCATTCGGGGGAGACTGCACCGTGCGAAATAAACGCCCAGGTGAGTTGTTTCATTATTGAAACCAAGGTGTATATTCGTTCACGGATATTTGAACACACCTTTGACTGCCTAGTTTTTCACACAGCGAGTCATTTGGTGTTTCGACTCCCCTAAACTTGAAAAAGACCGTCAGCGCTTTGTCCTTTCACGCTTGTATCCGCTCGAGAAAGAATGAGTCATCTTTTTATCGTTTCTCGACTGCTTAAAACATGAAACGATGAAATTTCCTTACTTTCAAATATAGGCAAATTAATCACCCACGATTACACACCCGTTTGAACGTGCAACGTGGTCGTTTTGATGTGTATCTGCTCTTTTTGTTTAGTATTAACTTGGTTTTGAGTTTTGATGGCAACTTTTCGGGTTTACCAACGAAGGAATCCCCTCGGAGAGGGAATCATGGTCGATTTCCTCCTTTTAGAATGTTGGTGCCTGCACTTACTGCCTTAACGTTAATACTAAGGTTAACTGTTGGGTTGCTGTTTGGTTTGTTCCTCTCAACCTCCCATGGTCGAATGTCTCCACTCTCTTTGTTCAATCAGTTCACTTGCAGGAACACCATCGTGTTGGTGATTCTAAGGTGGACCTCTCCCCCTGCTTCGCCTATTGCCGTCCCTCCTACTTTCCTTTCTTGAAAGTACGGATTCGAGTAACAGTGCTAGAAGAAGAAAGACAAAGAATAAGTCCCCGATAAGCGAGAGGCTAAATGTACGGCCCCTCCGCATACGAAAATCTCCTCTTGATAGGCCCTCCAGCCACTCCACGGGAAAGTCAGTTCCCACTTGCATGTTGTGCACGGGAGACCATCTTCTTGGGCCTTACAGCATCCACTTTCAGAAGTATAGCCAACTTTTCCGTCGTTGCTGACTTAGGAGTCGGGTTGGGGGCACGTCTTAGTGCGGTAAGGCTCCTAAGAAGCGAGGTAAGGTGATCCATGAAAGTTATTCTTGAAGGGCATCATGTTGTTCACCTTTGTCCTTATATGGATGAAGCCAAGAAAGTATCAGCATTTCCTACACCATGCCTCTAAAATTTGGTTATAAACGACTTTCTTTGGGTCCTCCACTAGCTGATCCTACGATTGGTCGAGTCATCCTTAGTCGATCCCACTCCCCAATTTAAATTCAGATAGTCACGACAAGCCATTAGTCGTGGGATCGGTTGGTAGCCTAAGATGCGGTGCACAGTCTTTGTCGAAGTGGAATCTCTCTCATAACCCTCTTCTTCGATTTCAACGGATTCTTCGGTTGGAGAAAATTCTCACATCACCAGCCGCTTCAAGAAGCGCTCTCCTCGCGGCCTCCCCGAATGCAGAGCTCGGAGGATGTCCTCCCACCTTCGAGATGGAGGTCATGGAGGATGCTTCTTCTCACCGTAACATCGGGGAAAGACCCTTCGCTTTGACCGATGGTGGCCTACGAGTAGTTTCGAGTCGCTTCATTTGTTGGAGATACGATTTGCGAGATTTCGCCAGGTCTTATGTGCCTTTCGAATCACGGTACGAGTCTTGGTGCGGTTGTACCCAATACCATTATGAACGAAAGTTGCTACGACCCAGTGACTATCACCATTGCTGACAGGCCTTTGGTTTGCCACCACGCTTATACACTTGTTACGCGAAATGCGGTGACTTTTAACGAAGGACGAAAAGGTCAGCAGATTTGAGGATCGTAGGGATTTTCGTACTGGGAGGTAAACGCGGTCCTATGGATGTGATGGTAGTTCCGGGCCCTTGGATTTCTGTCTGTTGTTGGGCGCGATTACCTGTGCTCTTTCCATGGGAGCACTTGTCTCCTCCCTCTTTCGCGTGATATTTTCCCACATGAAGGACGGATCATGACCATTACCCCGATCGGCTTTCCCCAGGTTCTTTGGTCCTAATGTAGCCGTGGTCCCCATCCTTTATAGGGTTTTATCTGCACGTTGTGTCACTTGCCAGGTCAACTATGTCTGCCTACTCGGTGCACCGTATCGATGATGCGAAAGTGGGTGCACTGTAGTGTGCGAGGGCATTGGGTCTGACTTGAGATGTTTTCCTCCCACGGAGTGGAACTCTTGAAGCTTCACCTTGTTCATTTTGATGCAGTCGGTCGGAGCATGGTTCGTTCTTGCTTATCAAGCTCATAAAAATGAAACAAGGTTCTCGGAGCGAGAGTTCCTTGTCTTGTGTCCAAACTCCTTAACCCTTAAAACAAGGTGTCACGAGATAGTTTACTTTTAATGTGTCAACCTCGTTAAAATAATAGAAACACTTTCTGTTCAATTCGAGTCTTGGATCGGATCACACGTAAAAATCCCAGTCGAGTCTTTCTTAGATCTCGTGCACAATTCCTCCATCTTCCTTCCATATGGACTGAAGCTTGAGAGGCATGTGCCTCGGAGTGAGTCACCATCTTTTTGGGGGGCATACTTTACTTTTTCAAGCATAGTTTGTTTCGTTTTCAGAGCTTGCGTAAAAATGGCTCGGTTCAAACCATAGTTTGGTATCTTTGTTTTCGCTTGTATGTAAATGGAAACCAACTTCAACTTGAGTTTCAGTTTTAGCTTGTGTAAAAATGAAACCTTTCCCATTTTACCTTGTAGTTGTCATCTTACCCTCGGCTACATTTTTGATAGAGATGAGGCCTTGGCACACTATCACTCCATCGTCTAAACCCATACGCAGCGGAATCATATGCCTTCATGGTTGTTTTACCCATTTTGAGGAACATTTGCTAGGTAGATGTGACAGCTGACCTCTGCGGCCTTTATTTGGGCAGAGTAGTTCCACCATCCAGGAACAGGACATGCACCCTTTATACCACTCGTTCCTCCGGGGAGAGTCATCTTCCGGCTGCTAAGCTCTCCCTACCTTTAGCAGAAAAGGTGTAGAAACCCTTGTCATTTCGATCTCGTTAAATTGAACACGGGTATCTACCCGATATGCGATTTACCCCTTTTGGAAGTGAGATGGATTGATTATGAAAAAAAGAATACCTAACCCATCATGACTAGGAAGTTTTCTCGGAACTAATTTTTCTACCTTTTCGGATACGAGGAACTATTTTAAAGGGACACGTGGGTTTACACTTTTACGTTGTCTCTTTTCAAACTCTCTCTAAACACGCTGAAAAGGCAGCAGGGTTCTTCCTTTGTCGGACTAGGTCGACCTAAATGACATCGGAAATTGTCAATCACTTCGACGTTATTCGAGTTCCTCCTTCCTAAGGAGCTCGTTAAATGTATACACTAGGATGGATTCGTCAGAAGGAACGGGTTTATACGGCAAGCATATGGTATCCTCTTCAGCTTGTGTAAAAATAAAAAGTACTCAAAATGGTGGAAAGAAAATAGAACCATCGTAAGTAGTCGTCGACGTGCTCTGGCTCTTGAACATAGCACTTATGCACGTTGGCGTGTGGGGTTGCGAGACATCTCTCATCTCGTTGTACTTTGCCTCACATAGGTTTGGGTAATCTCCCCCGAAGCCTCTCTGTCATTCACTACCTCGTCCTGACCTGCGATTGCG
The DNA here is from genome assembly GCA_034641835.2 of Pinus albicaulis. Lineage (NCBI taxonomy): Eukaryota > Viridiplantae > Streptophyta > Pinopsida > Pinales > Pinaceae > Pinus > Pinus albicaulis. The sequence continues at coordinate 114,273,993 of CM076572.1, forward strand.
GTGATGTAAATCTACATGGAAATCCATTGTCGTGCCGTTCATGTGTTCCAGAAATTCAGCCTGCATAAATATCAACCTTCCTCTTGTTTCTCATATGATGTCGATTCACAACAAAACATTGTGTTCCTCTCGTCTCGTACTTCGATGATGTAGGGTGTATGGCCCACCTTGATCAAGGTCACTTCATCGACTTCAACTCATTACAGAAGTTGGTCTGAGAGACTCGATGGTACCTTGGAGCACGCATGCCTCGATGAGCGAGGTTAGACCATGATCGGCCGTGAGGTTTACATCATTGTTATAGATCGAGAGTGATGATTAAGGTGTTGACATCAACTCTACATTTATTCACCTGCTTGGCTAGGTGTACATATATGTACCTTGAGGGCCATTGTCATTATTGGTGGTTTCATCGCGTGCGATATGACTTTCATCATTGGTGGTAATCGGAGCCGATATTCACTATGTTCGCTTGACTCACCTTCACATGCTTGAACTTGTGCTTTGTTTGGAGTAGAGAATGGAGAGACCACGGATTGTGTCTTGTTGTAATCAGGAGGCTGGGTGGATTATATCATGCCATGACTCATGATTGGATGGTTGCGACCATACGAGTCTGTTGTTTGATCTCGGTTGGATAGGCATTGCGTATACTTACGGATGGGTTATATAGCATGCTGTTTAGGATGGGCTGTGCATTCCCCTTACCATATACATCATGTACTTGAGATATCGATTGTATGTTTCTTGTAGTTTTAAAACGGCGAACCCTTGATTGAACATGTTCTAAGTAAAAGCATTTCACCCTCTCTCTAGGACGCTCATACTTTGAGGCATACGTACACGATAATTTGTCACAGTCCCTACTACCCCATCACTTTAATGGAGGACCACATTTATTTTGTTGAACACGTGAAAACATCTCATCAATACATCCCCTACCAACGCCGAGCTTTATTTTTCCTTAAAGAATACTTTAAAAAATCATGAAAAACATCACCGTGGGGCGGTCGGTTCGGTACTGCGCCCGATAGGGGAAAATCTTGCATGGGGTGGCGCCCGCCCGGCGCTACGCTCTAATAAACAGCAATACGCGCCACCCATTTAGGGCTGTTTTTAAATATGGATGAGGAAGTTGAGTTCATTAAACTCACAAACCATTACCTATCTTAAAGTTGGGGGAGGTTTGGGCGCGAGAGTTCTGTGGAAAGGAAGTGGTTTTGCTGCAACTTCATGGAGCCTTCCCCTTATTCGAGAGCCAATCATAATAATGAGATTAACTCCCTCCTTTCCATCTGCGCTGTCAATCCATGGCAAGCGACTAGTACGGAAAGTCTTTGAGCTTTCATCTCCCAAGTGCCTTTGTCTTGTAAAAGAATCCTCTCTTTCATAAGGCCCATTCAATGAGGAGGCCATTGTCACCGAGACTCACGGAGGGTTTTCCCTTTCTGGCAGGGCTTTCTTTTGAACGTGGACGGCGACCCCGTTCGAGAAGGCTGCGACGTGTGGTTGTAACTCTATTCGTTTTATTATTTAATAGACTATGGTTATGGTTCCACTACGTTTTCCATCATGTTAATACGATAATATCTTTCGACCAATGTTTAATTACGTATCTTTGGTTCATGCTTGTATACGTTGGTTTAACCCATATGGGGTGTTCATCGCGGAGATGGTGGAAGGATTGTGATACGCGAGGGGCGAAGGAACGGGGCTTGCTTATGTGGAATTATAGCGTTGAATCTGATGAGCTTCTATTTTCGTCTTTCCATTGTTAACCTGAGGCACGATATAGCATTGTTTGTTTGTTACTGAACCCTGCGGAAGCTGACGGGATCGCCTGCGATACGCACGAGTGGATTTACCTGGGTCAACGAAAGCGAGAATGCTACGTCACTGTGATAATAAGTTGTAGAAATAAAACATCATGTCCGGTGCCGGATTGTCACACGATAGTGATTGATAATGCCATAGGCAGCAAGTTTGCAAAATTGTGAATTTCTTCCCGGCTGATACAATATGTCACAGGTCACTCTACGACTTACTATCCCACAGTGACTTGGCGGTCTTGAAATAAAAACTGCGAGGCCTTGAAAGACCTCAGTAATCGAAGAATTGGGTTTAATTGAAATTTTCCTGGACTGTAGAATCACAGTGAGAAACAATGAAATCTCCATATGAATTGTTCTACTGACCGATGGTTTTTCTGCTATAAAATTTGCTTTACCAGTCTTGCTCGTACGAAAACGAAGAGGAACACGATGGGCCTGATCGGAAGAATCAACTGTCAATTGGGTAAGATTAGAAGAAACACGGGACGGTGTGAATCGAAGTTGTTAGAATATCGAAAAATCGTGACTTATTTTGATCGACGCAAAGATAGGTACCGATTGGCGATCTGGTACTTTAAAGATATGATAATATGGAAAACCCCAGAAAAAAAGGAAAGAAGCATGGCAAATTAAACCCCTACAGGTTGAGATGGGTTTAAAATTTCGAACGAAGGAGGCAACAATACTTTTCGGTTGGAAATTCAGGATGTTGTAGCCCGAATGGTCAATTCCTTAAGCCTACTTCAGCTGGTCGGATCGAGCGAGAGAGAGCATGATGTACATATTGTATATTAGTTTATGTTTCTGCTCTTTGTTTAAATAAGGTGTGCCGTGCGGAATGAATTATAGAAGTAGAAAAGGCGGAGCTAAGGGCAAAGTGGTGCATCAAAGTATCGAGGTGGTCTACGGAGTTTCGACACGTCGGGATGGCGGCAAGCGTCCCCACCGTGACGATATCAGCCCCCCTGTCAAAATTTGGTTAGCCGACCCCTTTAAACCACTGAGAAACCCTACCGGTGGCCTAAAATCCATGAACATTATAATGAGCTAAGCCCTTTCATAGCCTTTAACTTTTTAACGAAACCGACGCGGCGGCCCATAGGGCGCTATTACATCATGAAGTCCGCCGCCCGCTAACCATTTTATATTAACCTCAGGTCGATCATCGCAAACATTCGCGATGCGATTGATCGCGTGGTATTTCCGGTCAGTCCCGGCTCCCCGCAATCTCAGTTGCCATCGCATTTCCCCTTTGCTCCCTCCCTGCGGTTGCGATTGCGGTGCAACCCCGATCCCCACCATTTGATCTCTGCCATTCATGTCAAAAACCGCTTTCTTTGTTAAACAAGATTTTGGTTGTATTTCATTTATACAAAGGTTGTTCCAATCGCATTGGAAAAATGTTTGTCATATGTGTATCCCACGCTCTGCATCAGATTTTTCGATTTGCGATTCCATGAGGTCCCACCTCATCGCATTTCCATTATATTTCAGCCATTTCCAACTTTGTATTTCTCATGCTTGAATCTCCATATTTTTTTTCATTATTAAAGTCTTATGTTTCATATATATTCTAAAATTCATGATGCTCTGCAGAATTAAATCTACACCATCGATCCCCTGCCCCAGACAATTAAATGGTTCCAAATGCATCTCCCATAGAACCTATTATGCATATATCAAGGCATTTCTCACATGTATTTCATCCAAAAGCTCTTTGTTTCTGCCAACGCGCGCTTCGTGCTCTCCACCTCCATATCCATCTATCCCCTCCAGTGCATTGGATTTCATAACTAAGTTCCATGTTTTAGGGAGTTACAGCGGCGGAAAGTTGCCAAAATTCAGCCTCAGGTTTCAAAAGTGAGAACGCATCAGACCATCTTGAGCACATTGGGGAAAATGCGGGGAAGAAAACATTTATGACACGGCCTCATTAAAGCAGGGACAAATACGCAGGTATACGAGCCATTTCAAAGCACAGATTTTTACGAGACCGGGCATTAATGCCTGTGACACAAAAATATCGTTAAGTCAAGTTTCAGTGACATTAAAGTTTAAGCCTGGAATCCAAGGTCTGAAAAGCAAGGGTATCAAAGATATCCAGATCATCCGAGAGGTACAGCCATGAAAACAATACCCTCGAGGTTTCATTCGTAAATTTTCTTTGGAAAAGATAGGAATGTTTCATGGACATTCTCATGTCAATGTTCACGGAAAGAGCCTCCATCAAGCCTTTTATTTGAGAAGTATTGATACATACAACACAACATAGTCATTCAATAGTTTGGGGCGCGAATATTTTGTGCTCATTTTATTTTAATAGAGATAATTAAATGTTAATCACCTACTTCCCTTTTTCAGCTCTCTTGTCACTCCTATAAAGCTGCAAACAGATAGTTTAGGGTTCAGTTTTTATCCCACTTAAAATTATACGGTAGAAAACTTTTATACATTTGTGAAATTTTGTACCAAGCTTTCCAGGAAACCCATAGGGTCTCGGTGAGGAGGAGTTCATATTAAAGAGGATTACGTAACTTTGGTATTTCACGATACTGTAACTTTCTCTTATGTGTTATTTTAATAGAACATTTTATTTCATCCATCTTTCTTGTATCATGTTTTGGAATACGAGTGGCTCCTTTGATTTTTGAATGGATTCATCAGTTGATGCCTGCTCGGATCGATCAGCGGCTACTGAAAGCTCAACCATGATATTATATTCATCTATTCATTAACCATACTTCTATATTAGTTGCTTTGGAGGGTGCTTTTAAATGCTATTATCATATGGATTCTGTGGAATTGATAGCCCATGCATGGTGGTATTGTATATCTAGGTATCGAAGCTCAATTTTAACTATTATCTTCTCAATATTTCTTTCACTACATACACCTTGATAATTTATGTCTTTTGTGAAGTATTTACGAATCGACATTTCTGTGATAATGTCTCAGTACACGACATTGCTTTGTATTAGGGATTACGCATCTTTCCTGTGATTCTCTTTTCATGTGGGTTATGAGAGTTTGGTCCCATTCTTTTATTTCCACAATTTTACGGAGATAACACCGCCTATGGCTGGTTGACAACTTCTTACATTATATTATACGCTCCTTCTTTATCTCTTTGAATGTCCTAGGCAATTATCAAAACTCCAGTTGTCTAGAACGACAGCAGCTTCCACAGAGGATTAAAGTAAAGTGTTTGGTACCATTGACCATTTAGAAAAAGACTACATTGAAGATGGATTCTGTTGTGAAACACAACCATAGTTGTTAGAGGCAGAGTTGATAGTTGAATTCGTTTGAAGTTGTACAACAAAGAAGCCACTATGTTTGTAGTATGATTTGCTTGTTGAGCGGCAATGAGCCAACAATCGACAAATGGGAAAAACCAATAAGCTAAGACAGTCTACGCAATACCAAGAGCTATGTTAGATCTATTTGAATGAGTTGGAAGAAAAAAGGAAAACTAATGCCTTCAAACTGATTCCAACCACCTACTAGGTCTCATAACAGTCCATCCAGATATCATAATTAGTTTGAGTTGAGTCCAGTTCGATTAAGTTCTAGTTGAGTCTCACTCCAGTCATTTATCACTGTTATCTCCTATGTAAACTTATTTAATTGTTGAGATTATTGAGAAATATACTTTGTTCCACATCTTTCAACTTTTAACATAATATCAAAACACGAAATTGCATAAAACTCAAAAAATAAAAAAAAATAAAAAAAGCCATTTCAAAAATTTTACACTCGCTTAAAAAAATACAAAAGGTCATGAAGAGCTTGAGCACTAGAAGCGCAAGTTGTATTTTTTAAACAAAATAAGAGAGAAAGTGCAACAACATCTGAACTTTCGCACCTCTGAAGAAAAAAGGTGCGACAAAAAATGACAAACTTACGAAACAATGGATTCCTCCACATTGTTGTAGCCACTCTCTAAATACATGTGCAAAAGGTTTTACCGCCACTATGAGAGGTGCGACATCACAATAAAGGAAATGGCACGTAAAGTCAAAAGAGCAGGAGCACAAAGTTTAAAATGTCCGCAACAACGCACGTGTTAAGACGTGAAGTTCGAGAACTCGTATTTACGCTTGTATTAACTTTTGAACGAGTTAGGAAGGGCGATGATGTAATTTTTTCAAAAATATGCTAAGTAGTTCTTAAAAGGTCTTCGTTTTATGTGATTTTTAAAAGTACTCCAATGGCATTGTTTTAAAAGGGCTCTTGTGATTTAAAAAATAAACCGTGTTGAAATTTCAATGACCTTTTTTAAAATGACGTTATTGAAATTTGAAAAGATTTTATTTAATTCCTTTATCCCGTGAAGCATATTACACAAAGGACATTGTTCCATTGACACTGATTTTTTTACTTTATTTTGATTTGATCTATTTTTATTTTTTATATTTATTTTATTATTATTATTATTTATTTATTTATTTTCCTTATGTTTATTTATATTTTGTGTTTTAATTTAATTTTGTTTATGTTTTTTTTAATTTTATCTTTAATATTTTATTTTAATTAATTATTTTAGTTATTTATTATTGTTGAGTTGATTTTTTCCTCCTTTTACTTCTTTTAGGATTTTGTTTTTTATCTTTTTGTTTTTTTAATTTTTACTTTTATTTCTCTTAGAAACTTATTGTCCTGATAATGAGTTTTGATTATGGCTGAAAATGTAGAGTAAAAATGCATATTGTGGATTTATATATAACTCAACTCTTCAGGATTATTCTTTTTTCAAGAAGAAAAAAGGTCATACATATTAAATGGATGATTTTTTTAGAGCATTGGATCTTACGTACAATCTGAATGTAGTGCAAAGACCTAGTAGAAATGGGAAAAACCAAGAGGCTAAGACACTCAGAGCAACAAAAAAACATTGTTTGAGATATAATTGAAAGAGTTGGAAGAAGAAAGGAAAAATAATGTCTTTGTATTAAAATGCATAAATGAATGTGTAGATCACAACATTCTTCCCCTCATTGAAGATGCAAAAACAACCAATGAGGCAGGCTTGGGACAATCTCTAGAGGATTTTTGGTGTAAGAGGGAGCATTCAAGTTGAAGATGAAGGTGGATTTATAACAGCATATCTACAACGAGATGAAGAGTTTGGTGAATCCCACCTGAAAATGGATGACTATGATGATGGTATGTTACCATAAGTAGAGAAATACCACATAAATGTTCGTGAATCCCATTGTGGCCAGCTGCAAGTGGATGATGACTGTGAATATTGTGTAGAAGAAGCATAGAAAATTCACACAGATGCTCATGAATTCCTCTATGCACAACCACAAGTGGATGAAAATTTGGTGAGTCCAACAACACAGTTTTTTGGTTACAATGCAACTGCAATTGGAGCCACCACTCGTATGATGAATCCAACAATTAAAACCCTTGATTCTAGTTTTGGTGAAGAACAGTTAGCCAAATATGAATGGTTGTAGATAATGTGAATGAAACATCATAGAGACATGATTTTATTCAGTGAGAGAATCCCACTTGAGTTTGAAAACCAAGTGGAAGACAACATGTTTGCAACAACATGAGTTAGTAAAGAAGTGGATTCAAAAAAGGGACATAAGGAAGAGAAAAATAAGAAAGGTCTCACTACAGAACATAAAGAACATAATTGATGTGGTTATGCAGATGTTTTCAAACTTATCTTGATTTTGAATGTATAGATGCTAGTAGCAACCAAGAAGAAGCACCAAATTTTGAATAAGAATTAAATTTCCTTGAAGCATGGCTTGCAACACCATGTTTTGATAAAGTATGTATATAAGTTGCAGAAATGAATGTTGAAGACAACATGGATGATGAAAATGTTAATGTAATTTTCATTTATTAGAGTCCTGAAGAGATACATTTTTACTATAGATTTATGTTGTTGCAAAATATTGATGATGAAAAACATACAACAAAAGATTACATGGGGCAGCAGTTCACATACAAGACGAGTTTTGAAGAATTCAAGTACATGCTTAGAAAACTTGACAATGGAAGAGTTTCACCAGCAAATGAAGAATGTGAAATTTGAAGCCTACAACGAAATGAAAAATCTGAAACAATTTAGAGGATAGATGATCTGGAAGAGAACAAAAAGAAGGTAATTCAGCTGATGTCAATTTTTTTTAGTTTGTAAGTTTAGCTCAGACTTAGAAAAAAAATCATCTTAGTTTAAATTTTTGTGCTTGTAATTAAGGGGGATGATGGAAAAACTAATTCCAAACACCTGCTAGGTGTCATAGTTAGTTTGAGTTCAGTCCAATCCAATTGAGTTCTAGTTGAGTCTCACTCCAGTCATTTATTACTGTTGTCTCCTATGTAATCTGGTGTCATAGTTAGTTTGAGTTCAGTCCAATCCAATTGAGTTCTAGTTGAGTCTCACTCCAATCATTTGTTACTGTTGTCTCCTATGTAATCTATTTAGCTATTGATAATATTGAGAAGAAAACTTTGCTCCACATCTTTCAATTCTTAACATTAATGAAATTTCTGTGAGATAAGCTCCATAAAAATCAAGGGAGAAGATTGATTTGATAGAGTTTGAGTTTTATAGTTGCTTCAAGATTCCTTTATTCCTTTAATATTTGAATTCAATAATATGAATGCTAAAGGGCACAGCGTGTTGAGTTGAGAGGCTCATTGAGGGGAGAGGCTCATTCTACAATCGAGTATGAGGGACATGTCTAAATATGTCACGTTCTCAAAAAGTTTAATGAAAATAATTTTAAGTCATGTTGGCCAAACAAAAAAACAAAAAATAAATAACCATATATATATAAACAACTAAAAAATTATTAACAAAACAATTAATTGGTTGATATTTTACTTTCACTCTTTACCTAATAAATACAATGTTTAGATTTCTATCTAAAACATCCAATATGATTTATGAATAAAATATTTTAACATGAATTAATATAAAATGACTCAATACACATGTTATGTAATTTTTATAACATTCAAAAATACAATTTAAATAGTAAAAAATAACACATTATTTTTTGCACTCTAAAATAAATTTGCAAAAAAAGAAATTTAATCCCTCTCAAATTAAATTAAATCCTTGATTTAGATGAATTTAGGCTGGATACTCACTTTTAATCCTATCTTAATTTATATGTGTTATTTATTATTCATTTGTATGAAGTATCCCAACAATTTAAGAATATTTTCGAACATTCGCTTAATATTTGAATAGGATAAATATGAAGGGCAGTTCTTATGTAAAACATGCAATTTGTGGTTTTAGGTCTCAAATATGTTCGTTATTTAATATGTCATTGTTGCCTTGCCTATTTAATTGACGCTATTAAAGTAAAGCATCGTCACATTATTGGTGATTTGCCATCAAATCAGTTAAGTATATTGATAACAGTCACAGTCTTCTAAACAGTAAAAAAAAAAAGGGTGAGAAAATGTGAAAACCAGAGTAAGTCCGTTTTGAAAATCCAACCCTATCCGGCATCAACCTAAGTCAAAGGGCACGTTTTATTTATGTACATTCAATCTCTGATTATGGTAATTGGTCAAATCAATGGCACGATTTTTATTTATGTACAGTCAATCCATAATTATGTTAATCATTGTGATACTGGTGAAAGACAAAGTCGTTGTCGGGGAAGTGGTGCGATTACTATAAAATTATTTTTATTATTATTGACATTGTTATAGTTTTCACACAGCATTGTGTGACGAAAATTTTCCGTGATTTAATGACACACTTACCGAAATTTAAGGCAACTCGAAAATCCTTGTCTAGGACTAGACATTTGAGATCAAATATAGATAACAGGCTAAAGCAATGTGATTAAAAAATAGCGATCCTTGAAAAACATGCAAGCTTCCACTACTCGAAAGCGATTATTTCGGAGAAAGAATTATTGGGACTACAAACAATAAATTGGGAACGACACATTCTAGCTTTTTTTATAATGGATTGGTAATCGAGCAGGTGTTCCTCAGCATGGCGGAAGATCGGTCGGTGGCGCTTCGAGAGTGAGTAGACGGTCTGGTCCATTGTTAACTACAAACACCATTGCCAAACCCCATGTTATGTGCACGTCCAGGTGGCAGTGCATCAGCCAAGCGCCTGCCACATATAATTACCGTCAGCATGTACCAAACAGTGGGCAATTAAGAATTATAATTAGAGACAAACATGGAAAGGAAGTGGAATTCTCACCGGGATTGTCGGCTACAAATCTTATGGCGGCCCATCCATTGACCGGAACGTTCACCGTGTTGCGCATAGGAGGATCGACGAGGTTGAACTTCTGAGGATCTGTTTGTGAATTATAATTGCCAAAGCCTGCTCCCACGATGTAAAAGTCATGGCCATGAAGATGGATAGGATGGCTTTCACCTGCAACAATATTTGTTCCTTGAAGAATTAGTTGAACGGTCGTGTTATATTTGAGAACTTTCACTCTCGTGTCTTTCACCGGCGACGACAGGGCATTGCTTATGTTTTGCGCAGTATAATCAAACTGCAAGGGAGGGTTATCGGGGAAGTTCGTGGTGAATACCCCTTTCTTGCCAAGCTGTTGAGCTTGAAGGATTGAAAATGATGTTGGCAGGACAAATGATATGTTATTCATACTTGCTGCAAATCTTGAACCACTGGGACCTCCACAAGACTGCCCTGGGCAGTTGATCAATCCTAGACCGATGGTATAGAACAGATTTTCGTCCACTCGCCGAGGAACAAAGACTGGATGATCGTGTGAGGCCAAGCTTCTGAGTCCATCAGCAAAGCTGGTTACAGTGTTCGTGTCGTTGTAAAATGGAAGACTGGGCATGGTTGGAGCTGATGTGGTAGAGCTTCCCTCGTACTCTAAAATGGCAGTGGTAGTCGTGTTATCAAAGGCAACTCCTTGCCCACTGGAATATGCTCGAGCAGCCATGTAGTATCTGCCTATACCCTGATCCGCAACGAGAAGTACATCTGTAGTCTGCCCAGGGCCGAGCATCAGAAAATTTGTCCGAAGTGGCTTCGTATACAAAGCATCCACGGCCACAACGGTCATTGTGTGGTTAGATACCGAGAAGAACAGGTCAGTATTCATTGCAGCATTGATAACGCGTAGAAGATTGGTTTCCCCGGCCTTCACCGATACACGAAAGGTATCTGCATAGATATTCCATCATTTGCAATTAACCAATCATTCTCCAGCACTAAATTCAGAACCACTTGAAAATTTAAAGTCCAGCGAATACATTAATATAGCGATAAATGTACCTGAACTGGAACATTGGTATAGGTCTCCTGGTTGTCCATTTATAGTAAAAGCATCTGAAACGTTTGGGGCAGCTCCTGTTCTTGTTGCTTGGTTCACAACATCGATAGGATTCCTATTCCACCATTCTCCTGTGAAAGAGAACACGGTTCAAATATTTCAATATAAATAGGAATTAAAATTAAAATGAAGCACCGTAATTTACTGTTGAAAGAAGTTATAAACTAGAATCTTGTAACATACCTAGAACAATAGGAATTTGGCTGTCGGGCTTGGTAAAGGGATAAGTTGTGCCCAGTCTTGGAGAGATGATCAAGGCTCCATAGACACTTGCCCGAAGCCATGAACTATGTGCATGCCACCAGAGAGTCCCTTCTTGGCCAGTGACGGTGAATCTATATGTGTAACTCCCTCCTGGGCGAATGGGACACTGGGTCACAAATTCAGGCCCATCAGCCCACGCTGTGCGGAATTGGCGCACTCCATGCCTGCAATCAAATACAAACATAAACTACAACTGTTCATGTTTTTTCAAATGCAAATCCAGAGATTCTAAACTGATGTGTAATAGTAGAATCACATTTATCTTAAAATGCGTTGATATCAATCTGTTCCAATCGACACAGATACGCACCAGTGAATGGTAGCGTTATATTGCGCTTTGTTGTACACCTTGACTATAAGAGTGTCTCCGTTACTAGCATTTATCGTTGGACCAGGAAACTGTCCGTTCACAGTGATTATATTGTGTGTTCCACACAGCCTCGTGACAGAAGTAGATTGAAGCTGAATTTTCAATTAACCCCACCACAGAATTAGTTCGATAATATGATAACATATTACTAAACATTGGCCCAGAGACATCAGTTACATCTGTTATAAATAGCCATTCAACTCATATTGAATTTAACACTAGCCTAAACTCATGATCATGAACCTTCAATTTAATCAGCCTTCGATTTTATGAACGTGGAGGATATTTACATTTCAAGGGTAATAAAGATATATGATAATCTCATATTAATCAAGCAAAAGCACGACATCATTAACCATAGAGGATCTCATTTCTCTCAGCCCAATGAACGCAAATATAAAACTTTTCATACTTAACCCGAAAAATTTAAATACTCGAAATGAGAAACAAAAGTTGAAACATATCATCCGAATTTCGTAAGCAACGAGCTGCTTTCCGGCATTCTTTTATATATATACATAAGAGAGAGAGACAGAGAAGCATAAAAAGCAAGATATTGAAGGTAAGAAGACGTACAACGAATGTGTGAGTCTGTATCTCAGCCGAGGCCATAGCAGTCAAGAAAATCAGCCATAGGCCCATCTTAACAAACTTGGCTGCAAATCGAGGTGCAGACACATGTGTAATAAACACCTCCATTGCACTTATACTATGTCAAATACCAGAAAATCAGACAACAGAAAATGAAAATTAGCACTCAATATCCAGAGCTATATTTCAATGCAATGGCAGCAATCCGAGTATGTGGTTCACACTCAAGCTAATTTCTGTATACTGCACCGCTTGGCCTTCAGCTTCAAATACCACAAAGTCCCAACCTAGTGAGAGAAACAAAGGAAACGACATATGAGATGTAGCTGGTTACAGAACAACCGTGATCAAGTATTTATATACGTAAATTAGGCCTTCATCTCAGTCTAGTCAACCTTGATTAAGGCTAAAGTCGTTGAAGTTAGGTATTGTGATCGAGAAGAAGATACTGTGGAACAGCTGAGATACTAGCACTCTGTTTACAGGTCTCCCTCCATGGTTAGGTAGGGCCGGTGGCCCTTGCCTGAATTATAATATTATGATTGAAACCCTATCTTTTGGTTAAGTCAAACACCAAATAGATTTTTCATTAACACAGTACGAACTGTATTTATTGCGAACTATTGCCTTAGTATCGTTGGCTGTCATGCACTACATATATTTGTAACAGTGAAACTTCCTGTCCTGCCTGCCTGCGTTGAAACTGACTGTTTAAAAACTCACGACTAAGGCAACTTACATAGAAAATTCGTCCTAAATGTTTTTCCTAACATTAATTGGTCGAATGGATACAACGGAGCTTTTTCGTAACCTTTGATTTTAAGTTTAGTTTGGAATGAAAGCATCTAGATTGTCGCTCCTAATGATTATCTGCCATATTTCCTTTGTTTTGTGATAAACTCTGATGCTTCTGCGGCAAGGCTGTCTGTTGACTTTTGTTCACGGTGTGTAACGCGGGAGATTTTTGTGGTTGGACATATGACCCTAGTTCTTCTCCTTTTTCCATCGTGTCACACACGCTTAATTGCAATTGCTGATCCTATAGTCGACCTACAAGATCTTCGCATTAGTACCTAAACTCAAAGAAATGCAAATAAATCACTCGACAAAAAGGCCACAAAATGAATTAATGATAATTTGAATTTTTCATAACTAATTACATTAATTTAGAGTCAATCCATAAGATTAAGGATATGTTTTTCGAGTAGTCTTTAGTGCGACTTTTTGAAGGTTTTTACGGTGGCTTTTTCCAGTGTAATTTCTCTAAAATTCGGCAGGAATTCATTGAAAAGAGAAGTTTGATTGCTAAACTTGCACAATGGAAGTGTCGTAGGAGTTTTTGAGGGTGTTGAATCCATATATAGAGTCAAAAAACCAGTTTAAATAACAAAAACCAGGATTTTCCCTCAAATGTTTTCACCGGATTCCAGCACCTGAAACTCCAAAAAGTTGCACTAAAGACAACCCCTATGTTCTTATACGAGAAAAAACAAGACATTATTTCACACTTTAATGTAAGACATTACTTCACACTTTAATGTTGTCAGTGGAGTATCAAAACAATGTGGATTTGCAGGAATTTGAACATTTACGGCGATTTACATAACATGATGGTTAGCAATGAATTCCATTGAAATTCTAAATTCTTTGATAAATTCAACTCAAAGAATTGAATGTATCACGACATGGTTACTCCTTGCGCTGCAAGCTTCACACTTATCAAGCTCAACCAAGCCACTCACCATGGGTAAACAAGCAGAGAATTTTTAAATGATAGAGGATGTATATGATAAGGTGCTAATGCTAGTTTTTTTCCCAATATTTTTATCTCAAAAGTAGAAACTAACATTTCAATATATATAATCTTTTTGAGGAAGAAGCTCAAGGTAGCTAAAAGGAAGAAAATCTAGATGAAGTCGGAGCAATGAGGGGCCTTGGCATTACTATTCATCAAATTTCCAAGTTTGCACGACAGAATAAAACCACATGAGCGAGACTCTTTCTATACACTAATATTATTTGTTTCGACATTGACCACATGGATGTACCAACTCACTCCAATTGTACCACCAAAGGATTCATCACAGGTTCTTTTTAGCCATAATATATTCAAGTAATATGCAACTTCCTCATGTTCAGATTAACTATAATGTTGGATTTCTAAATTTTTTTTTGAAGGAGTATCTATAGTATGTGAAAACCTTATTTGAATTAATAAGACCATGGAAAGGTAAAGAGCATAAAGTTAAGCAAGAAAGTTGAAAGCAGTACTCAATTTCAATTTTAAACCATGGTATAGTTTATGTAGCATCCATGCTCTGCCGATTATATGGTATAAGTGGAGCTAAAAATTTTCATTTAGACTAGGCCCCTTGGATTCAAATAAATTTAGAGGATTATTCTTTCAATTGGGCCAATATCCTTTCTGAAAAATTGCGCAAACAAGTCAACAGTTTTTAGGTCTCTAAACTTGAACGGTTTAGTCACGCTTTCTATATTTTTTCTTACATTATGGATGCAATTTTATTTTCTATCAGTTTTCCTCTCTTGCAATGGAAATGGGAAATTAACGAACTAGAGTTTATTTATATTTACCACTCCAAACTCTAGGAAGAAAATGCTAGAGATAATTTCTACCATATTTGTAATTATGACATCATTTCTATATACAAGAAACTCTTTTATACACAACCTCCTCATCTGTTATGAGACCAGCTCCAAAAATAGAAGAAAAGAGAGATCAACGCCTTAGAAATCAGCCACTTCAAGGGGGCAACCTCCAATCCATTAAATAAATGAACAATTCTTGGATGATACAAATGACCAAAACCTCCTTATATATAGGAGTCCATGGGGTCACAATATAATCCTAGCCTACCTAACAATAATAATTTAAGGGCACAATAATAACAATATTGGGGTTACAAGGATACAACAATAACAATAAGGGTGTTACATTAACAACAATAAGGGACTATACTAGTAATATAGGGACCTAACATGCTCCTCTCCTTAAAAAAAGTGTTGTCCTCAACATTTGAGTAGATCTGGATGCTTTTGTATAAAATTATCATCCTCCCATGCAGAATCTTCAGTGGGTAAGTTCTTCCATTTGATGAGATACTCTGAAATTGATCGATTTCATAGCTGTCGAGTTCTTGTTTTCGTAACTGATTCAGGTTCCAATATGATTTTTCCTTTCTCATCAAGTTCTGGCAATATTGTTTGAACTTGAAGTTTGTCCCCTATAACCTTCTTTAAGCATGAAACATGGAAAACTGAATGCACTCGCGAAGAAGTAGGAAGCTCCAATTTGTATGCCATAGTACCAATCTTTTGCAACACCTTGTAAGGGGCATAGTAATTTGGCGATAATTTATTATCCTTCTTAGCTTTCTTGAGGGACATTTGTTTGTATGGTTGTAGCCGTAAAAATACCCAGTCTCCTACATCAAAAATTCTCTTGCTGCAATGTTGATCTGCCTGTTGTTTCATTTGATTTTGTGCCACATATAGGTTATCCTTTAAGAGTTCGATAACTTCTTGTTGATGCTCGATGTGATATTCCACTGCTTGAAACTTAGAATTTTCTCTTAAAGAAGATATGACGGACGGTGGATGATATCCATATAGGCCATAAATAGGGTCATTTTTGCTGCAGTATGGAAGGAAGTGTTATACCACCATTCAGCGAGAGGTAACCACTAGACCCATTGTGTTTTCTTATCAGATACAAAACAACAAAGATATTCTTCCAAACATTTATTCACTATCTCTGTTTGACCATCAAATTGAGGATGATAAGATGAGCTATGAGCTAGTTGAGTACCCAAACAAGAAAATAATTCCGTTAAAAATTTTTACAGTGAAAATGGGATCTCTGTCACTTAAAATAATCTTCAGGTTTCCATGTAGCTTTTGAATTGTTTCCATAAATGCAGTAGCAATTGTACTTGCTTTAAATGGATGAGATAATGCACAAAAGTGTGCATACTTGGTAAGTCTATCAACTAGCACCATGATTACAATCTTTCCTTCGGACTTAGGTAAACTTGTGATAAAATCCATTGAAATCTCCTCCCAACGTTGACTTGGAATGGATAAAGGTTGTAGAAGGCGTGCGGTCTTAATTGTCTCAACTTTATTTTGCTGGCAAACCAAACATTCCACCACAAACTTTTGAAGATTAGATTTAAGGCCATCCCAACAAAATTCTTTCTTCACCCTGATCTGAAAATGGTTTGGATAACTTTTTATGTATTTCAAGAACCTCCCACTCAGTTTAACAATTAAATGATCTAGCTTGTACTTGACAATTTGCGGAATTTATGCTTGAAAGTGGTGTATGATTTTTAACTGTTTATGTATCTTAATTTCATTTGTTCTTGCTGAAATTTAACATGTATAATAGAAACATAATGCAGCAATAAAAAAATTTAAACACAATAGAAAAATTAATCTAGGAGTTCACCCGAATCTCATGGGCTACGTCTCCTTTGAGCTTTGTCATCTTGACTAGACTCTTTGGGATTATGGTAAGGTTTCTTTTACAAGTTCCACACTTAACTCCAATGGATATTAATCTGATCCATAGGGATGATAATACCATCTATATCCTTCTCATGGCTATCCAAACTCTGCAAACAACTTTAGGCTCCCTTTGACACAATTCCTTCTATCGGTGCTCTGAGCTACTCTAAGCTGCTAAATGGCACAAAATCCTTTAGAATTATATTTCTGTCACTGAAACCACTGCTATTGTATCTACCACACATCAGACACCAAATATCGACTGATAAATTGCTCAAATCGAGCATTGCATCCCTAAACTAGGCTATCCTCCACGGTTTGCCCAAGGTTGCCCAAAACTTCACATCAGCTTCCCAAGCTCTATATGTTCTCAAATTGTTTTGAAACCACTTTCATTGGTTCCATAATTTCTGAAATAGTAAATATATACTATTCATTCATCAAATTTGGCCTCCGGCCGCTCCAGTTTTGCCTCCAACACCTGTCGGCACCCCCTAGCACTAGGGTCACTAAAAACTTCTCTGTTGGGGTTTCGACCTCTAGAAGACCTCAACACTTTCTAAAACCTCTGCCATTAGATTAAGAATTATTTTTACAGTCAAGAATGACTACTAGTTCACTGCATATGGTCTTTAACTGCTCTGGCTAGGCCCTGCACTGCTGCTAGCAAAAGCTGGCACTGATGGCCCCCTAGAACTTTACTGAAGTTTTTTCGCTTTCTAAAGTTCTCTATAGGCTCTGAAAACCATCTCATCAGATTTATAACAACTGAAATATCCAATTTTTACTATTGGATCTCTGGATAAGGCCCCTAGCTCCCTTTCCTAGACCTCAAGCTGATTCTGCCTCCTGGTGGCCCCTTGAACTTCATTGAAGCAAAAAATTGCTTAGAAGCTCTCTGATGGCTCTAAAACCTACTCCATTGAGTTCAGAAGGTCTGATTTAGTCGAAATTGACTATTTTTTCACTCAATTTGGTTCAATAATGAGAGAGTTATGGCCAAAACAAAATTTGCCCAATATCCCTCAAAAAACTCCTCCAAAACTAGAGGAACTCCAATTAGAGCACTAAAAATGGCATATTCCAAAAATTGGTGGAAATGCACCCCAAATTGGGCGGACGGTTAAAGGTGGCATTAAATATTGCAGTTCAGGTGGTCACATGACTCACCACCGAACTTGTTGGAAAAAACGTTAATGAAACCGTTGTTTTAAACCGTGGCAATAAATATTAAATCTGTGCTAGCCACATGCCTTCAAAACGGTGCGGTTAGAAATGAGGGCTATGGTTCTCAGCCCTCGGTCTTTAACGTTCGGGGCTAGCCCTGAGCTTAACCTTTTCCGACCCACAGAATTTTAAATAACAAATAAAATTAGTGCCCAAAGACTGTTAAGACATAACACGGAGGCGGGTCGGTCGGGCCTGTGGGTTGGCACCCTGGCCACCCATGTTCAAATCCTGTGACGTATAGCAAAATTTTTATAACAAAGAAATTTCTCAGGCCTGGGGCCACGTGGCGGCCTTCGGGCTTTCCACGTGGCACTCATTAATTGGCCACAACAATAAAAGTTAGCTTCTGAGCTTGCCACGTGGCACCCGTTAATTGACCACAACAATAAAAGTCAAACCCACAGCTAATCAGATTCTGCCACTTGTCCTTATTTCATTTGCCCTCAAGGGAATATTTCGAGGAATATTCCCATAATATTCTTTTTAAAATTTTTCCCAAATTTTATAAAGTCAAACTTGGTCAACATATTTTGGAGTTTACTGGGATTTTCAAACCTCAATAACTTTTGCATACGACCTTGATTTTGCGAACCATTCACGGTGCCTGAATCGCAGTGACGAGACCTTTCCAGTCGTTCAGGTTGCGAAGATTTATGAGCACTTTCATTTGTGAGCATTTTTTTTAAAACTTGGACATGATCTCCTGATCACACCATGTGGTAAGTTTTTAAAAATCCTTAGTGTCCTCCTAAAGGAGAAGTGTGCAATTCCAAAATAATCTTTTGTTTTAGTTGTGAATTCTTGCAAATATATAAGCGATCTTTGTACCATAAGGAATCATTTTTCCAACTAAATGTACCATATGTACTAGGATCTTGCTACAACTTTTGAATGAGTGTCCACACTTCTTCATCCTTCTTCCATTCATCCCTTGCTTCGGTTATCCAATCTAGCTAGATAATAGAAATGGCACAATGTAATGCTTCCACCTCTTCATCCTTTCTTGAGTGTGCATCTGCAACGACATTTAGCTTCCCTTTTTTGTACATGATTTCAAATTCATAACCCAACATCTTTGTGCCCATTTTTGCTTCTCTTCTGAAGATAGTCTTTGTTCCAAAAAGTGTTTAAGACTATCATGGTCATTTTTTACCTTGAAGTGTCTTCCTATTAGGTAAGGTCGCCATTTCTTTAGTGCATGTAGTATTGCCAACATTTCCTTTCTTCTCATAAATAGCTTTCTCTCGTAAATACTTTCCCTTTGATTGGATGACTTTCAAAAGAAATGGGTCTTCCTTCTTGCATTAAAATAGCACCAATTCCATTTCCTGAGGCATCACATTCCACAATAAAGGTTTTTGTGAAGTCTGGTGTAGCTAAGACTATTGCTAGGCAGATTGCCTCTTTAAGATGTTCAAAGGCCTTCGTTGCTTCAGGAGTCCATGAAAATGCATATTTCTTCAATAATGTTGTTAGAGTTGCTACTATTCTCCCACAATTATTAACAAAATTTCAATAATACCCTATTAACCCGAGAAATCCTCGCAACTGCTTTATGGTTGTGGTGACTTTCCATTCCTTAATGGCTTTTATTTTGTCAGGGTCTACCTTCACACCCTCGTGAGATACAATATGATCCAGATATTCCACCTCTTGTACTCCAAAGAAACATTTAGATGTTTTTGCATTTAATTATTTCTCCTCCAATAGTTTGAGCACCCTCTCAACATGTTGAACATGATCCTTCCAAGACCTGCTATAGATTAGTATGTCATCAAAAAATACTTGCACAAATTTTCTAAGGAAGGGTTTGAAAATGGAATTCATGAACCCTTGAAATGTATAAAGTACATTGGTAAGGCCAAAAGGCATGACCAAAAATTCATAATGACCCTCATGAGTTTGAAATGTTGTTTACGGAATATCTTCAGTGTTCATTCTAATATGATGATATCCTAAACGAAGAACCAACTTGGTAAAATAAGATGCTCCATGTAATTCATCCAATAATTCATCAATCATAGGAATGGGAAATTTATTTTTAATAGTGAGTTTATTGAGCTCCCTATAATCCGGACACATGTGCCATGATCCATACTTCTTATGCACCAATACTACTAGAGCAGAGAAAGAACTTTAACTAGGCTGAATTATACGAGCCTCTAACATTTCTGTAATCATACATTCAATTTCACTCTTTTGGACATAAGGATGTATGTAAGGCCTAATGTTTGGAGGAACACTTATTGGAATCAAATGAATAGCATGATCATGATCACAAATAGGTGGGAGTCCTTTGGGAGTTTCAAACACCTTGGAATGATTGTCCAAGAATTTTGGAAAATTTGGAGAAATAGATGATTTTGATATTGGAACTTCTAGTGAGTATAACTGTACACTTACGCCTTGTTTTTCTTTCTTCAGAAGTTTTTTCATGACATTAGAGCTTATTATCTTTCCTGGCTCCCCTGCGATATCTCGTGATTCAATTTCCTTTCCTTCCGAAAAAAATTTCAAGAAAAGTTCTTAAAAATTAAAAGCTACCGTCCCCAAAGATTGTAACCATTGTACTCCTAGTACAACATCAGCACCTCCCATTGGAATGAAAAGAATTGGACTATTCGATACATATTCCCCCATGGTTAGCTTGATATTATGGCATTTTCTAGAGCAATTTATAGTTCCTCCATTTGCAACCATCACTTGACATTCTGGTGCTGGGTATAGGAAACAATTCAATTCCTTGGCTACCTTACAATGAATAAAATTATGGGTACTGCCTGAATCAATCAACACTATTACCTTTTTCTTCTTGATATGTCTTTCTATTTTGAGAGTTTGAGGTGTGGTAATTCCTACCAATACATTACACGATATGGTCGAACTCATTTCTTCTTCTTCTAAGGTTGTTTCCTGGTGTATATCCTTTTCTTTTGAAGTTTCTTGTTCATTTTCTTCCTCCTCTTCACATTCTTTGTAAAATAATTTCTTCTCAGAACACTTATGACCTTTAGTGTATTTCCTATCACAACTGTAGCAAAGCCCTTTTTCTCTTTTTTCTTCCAATTTTTATGGTGTTAACCTTGTAGGTTGTGGAAGTCTAGGAGTAGAAACACTTTCATCTTTATAGATGTGAGTGGTAGGCTTCCTTGTCGCCATAATTTTACATTCAATTTTTCTTGCCAACCTGAATGCCTTCTCCAATGAATCAAGTTCCCAAACATGAACTTCATGTTGGATGTTATCCTTTAAAGTCCCTATGAAGACATCATTGTTGTGTTCCTCTGGAATATTAGTTACCCTTATATTCAATTTTTAGAAGTCCTCAATGTGCTCCACCATTGAACCCTTTTGTTTGAGATTTATCAATTGGCTAAAGAAGGTGTTGCTCTTTGTATCCTATTAATGTGCTATCATTTCCTCCATAAAAATTGACCTAGTGACAATTTTTTTACGAGAGCAAAGCCATCGATACCATACAAATGTATTTTGTTCTAAATTTAAAGTTGTAATGCATACCTTTTGTGTGTTTTGGATCCATGTTATGGGATCCATGCCATCAAAATTCCTCATATCCATCTTTGGAATATGGTGGTTCTTCAATCCAACATTAGATTTTATGAAATCATGATTAACATTTATTTTGTTCTCATCATGAGTTTCCTCCACTATCTTTTCGTCATTAGGAATCATTTCTTGTATCAACTTTGACAAACCTTCCTTCAAACCTTCCATTTTTTCTTCCATACCATTCTTCAAACCATCCATCGTAGCTTCCACGCTTTTCTTCAAAACATCCATTTCATTTTTTTTTTCTCTTTGCGAGAGCGAAATTTGGTGCACTTGCTCTTTTAATTTTGATATGTCATGTTGCATTTCTTCATCTTCATGAACCATAGTAGAGCCTTCTGAAGTCTTAATGGGTGTTGAATTATTTTTAGGGGGAATTTTAGAACCCAATACTGATATCTATTCTAGAATAGGCCCTTGGAATCAATTCAAATTGATTCTTCAAACAAGAATTATGCAATTCGAGAAAAACAATACACACCTTTTTCTTTCTTTTGAGGAGCTCAATATTCAAATTGAATTATCTCTATGATTTTGGATCTTCAATATCTGAAATTCGACCCTGTAGTAGAAATCTGAATCTTCTTTCGAATGCCACAGGTCTGGCCTGATTTGGATTCTTCAAGGGAAATTTATGCCCAATCTCCCACAATGACCTAATTATGGACTAGTTCAGTAGAGTGAACTTGTACGACATGCCACATTAAGGATATCCGACAAAATGTGAAAATCTACTATTGTGGACACTATCCTCGTTAAGGATATCATGAGTTTTATCATATGTAGATGAGATCACCGAAAGGGATATTTCTATGAGAACCCTAGAACATTTACAAGATTCAGAATCTGTGAGTGAATTGATTTTTGCCGATACATCTTCATCTTTTGGAAGCTATTCTGAGGGATATCAAGGAAAAACATAAAATTTTGGGCTAGTTAAAGATTTTTCTACAAAGGATGCTGGAGTAGTAAAGAAAGCAGCAGAAGATATGAAGTTTGATAACAATAATGTTCTTGTAAGGGGCATTTAGATTAAATTAGTTCATCTGGAAGAGTTACTGGAGGAAACTTTGATGTCCCAAAACATCGAAAGAGAAAATACTTAGCTGAAGATACGTTTATCTCTTTAACTATTGATATTGAGAGCATTGGAAGCCCAAGCCACAATATTGGAGATTTAAAAGGTTAGGTGAAAAGGGGGGTGATTATTTTGGCACAGATGGATTTGATTCAGTAGTAAGCTTCAAGAAATTAATGACTTAGCACAATCTATCCATGAATATCTATAGTGTATACAATGAATAAGTTAAGCCTTACTCTATGCATTCAAATGTTGAAGCAGCCGCAACTCCAAAACATCAATTGAAACAACATGAGTCTCATGATTCCTTTGGTAGGTCTAAGCCTTTAAAACCAATTATATTCGATGGGCCAAAAAGGGTGTATTTTGTGAACCTTGTCTCTTCAATTAAAGGTGAAAGTATTGAGCATCTGAATTCATGCATTATAGACACAAAATAAGCAACTCTATCCAGCATGTGATGACCAACAAGTGCAGTTGAAGTCAAGCGTGTTTTTGATGGAAAAAAGACATTCTAAAGGTCTTTTTATAAAGATGAATCCATTCACAGTAAGTCGTACCCTTCACTTATAAGTGAACGTAACAAATAAAGTTTTGTTATAAGGGGCCAATTTTTAAGTTCTGATCTTGCCTTGGGTTGTAGTAATACACTAAAGAGTGATTGTTATATTTCTAATGTTGAAGTTTGTCCAAATATGTCATCTACTCATATTGTTTCTGTGTCTGCAGAGGTCGATGAAAAGGTGGCGACTGATACTAGTGTGGAGAATTTGTCATCTCATTTAAATTCACGTGCATTCATAGAAAATCAAGGAAGTGAAAATTTGAGTAATTTAGGGAAATCATTTACCATTCATCAACATAACTCGAAGCAGGAAGGTCTACCTAGTGTAGTAAAAGATATATTCTTGGTTCATCAAAAAATTAGCAGTAGGTATTTCATTTCCTCTTCAGCCTCACTACAACATGGATATCTTCAGGGACCTTATAGGCCTCTTTTTTGGTGTTGATTAAAACAACTTGGGTTTCACAAAAGACTTAATATATTGTTGTCTGTTTCTATTAAAAACTTGAAGATGATATTGTTGTATGTATTTTTTGGGATATAGGCTTTATAATGGTCATACTTCTTACCATAGCTTAGCTTAGGAAATTTAAGTTATGAGTAATTTATCTTATAGATTTATGTTATGATGTAATAAATTTAAGCTACAATGGTTAAAATTAATTAAGTCACATGTTGGTGGTTGGGTGTTGAAGGGTTTATGTAACTTGTGTCTCCTTCATTCAGATGAAGGTTGTGCAATGTTTCTCATGCCATATGCTTAATGAATCATGTTTTCTTTCTCCCTTCTATCTGAAACTTTGTGAATATATGTATATGTGTGTAATTATATAGGTTCTAGTGAAATCTTAGTGTGTTTGTATGGAAGAACTATTAACAGAGTAGGTATTTTATTTTCCTATTTATGAGGGATTTCTATTATTTTAATTATAATTTTCATGGACAGGCTTATTTCCCTCCAATATCACAACTAGAAGGGCTACCTCTAAAAATTCAAGATGCCAAAGGCAAGGAGTGGATATTTCAGTTTTCATTTTGGCCTAATAATAACAGCAGGATGTATGTTCTGGACTCAGGGGTGACACCATGTATTCAATCAATGCAATTGTAAGCTGGTGACACAGGTATATGCTAATTATTTGTTAATATTTGTTCGAAGACAGTTCTAAGAGTTTTACAAATGCTTTCCCAAAGTAATTAATACTCTTGGGAGGAGATCTTTATCCCATTTTATATTTTGTTATTTTCTTGAATGGCATTCCGTCCCTGAAGAATAAGCTTTGTTGATAGATGTTGTTATTTGTTTCCATTTAATTTAAAAATTTTGTTGATTAACACATACTCGCTTCTGATCAAATTGAGATAGCCTCGAATAACATTCTTCCTGGTTGGTCTGTATTGTTTTCATTGGATAGTTTGTTAAACCTTTCTCTATTAAACATATTTGAGTTATGACTAGTATCGATGTTTATATTGGAGGAAATAAATAAGATAATTACATTATCCATATTATACAAAATAAATATTAAAACATGAGGCTCATCATCTCATCAAATATGACTTATTATCTATGTGGACCAAATACTTAACTTTGCATAGTTTTTTCCCCTTCCACCATCACAATGGAAATCCCACCCTTAGCCCAGAGGATTAGCTCAATTGGTTGAGTCACCCTTAATTGGTCGAGTCCTCATAGTAAAACACATTTACTGTTGAGAGGTCATGGGTTAAATTCTCTCAATACTCTTGGGGTCAGGCTGCATGTTTGAGTTGGCAGGAAGTGATCCCTTCGAGTGGATCTGCCTTGTACAAGTATTATGTGGATGTAGATGTAGTGGTGACCGATATTATGTGGATGTAGCTATTTTCACTCCTTAGGGGAGTAAACTATAAAACTATTCACCCAAAAATAATATTGTGAGGGACTCACATGTCACTGCTTACGTAGTTGAATAAGTAATCTAATATTTAATAGAACTAAATGTAAATTTAAAAATTAAACTACTTACATTAACTAAATGATGAATAAATATACCAATTACATATATCAATAAATTTGTAAAATAAAATAGGGAAAAATACCACCAATTTATGTAACCATAATTTAAAAAAAAAAAAAAATGTAATTTCATATTTTAAAAATCTCAACAAATCAATAAGGTAACTTAATTGGTGATAATTGTGTTATGAAGTCTTATGTAAATAATAAGATTAAAGATTCAAATATTACTGGATCAAGTCAAAGAAAAAAAAAATCCCAACATAAAATATCAATTGATATATCTTCCCAAATATTGGAATCTTCCTTATGCAAAGACCTGCCACGGGTTACCATATATACTTGGTTCATAGACAAATTAGCAGCAGGTGGTTCATTTCCTCTTCAGCCTCACTACAACATGGATATCTTCAGGGACCTTCTAGGCCTCTTTTTTGGTGTTGATTGAAACAACTTGGGTTTCACAAAATACTTTGAATATATTGTTGTATGTTTCTATTAAAAACTTGAAGATGATATTGTTGTCTGTATTTGTTGGGATAGAGGCTTTAAAATGGTCATACTTTGTACAATAGATTAGCTTAAGAAATTTAAGTTAGGAGTACTTTATCTTATAAAGTTATGTTATTATGTAATAAATTTAAGCTACAATGGTTAAAATTAATTAAGTTACATGTTGGTGGTTGGGTGTTGAAGGGTTTATGTAACTTATGTCTCCTTCATTCAGATGAAGGCTATGTAATGTTTCTCATGCCCTATGCTTAATGAATCGTGTTGTCTTTCTCACTTATATCTCCAACTTTGCAAATATGTGTATATGTGTGTAATTATATAGGTTCTAGTCAAATCTTAGTGTTTTTGCATAGCAAATCTGTTAACAGAGTAGGTCTTTGATTTTCCTATTTATGAGGGATTTTTATTATTTTAATTAGAATGTTCATGGAAAGGCTTATTTTCCTCCAATATCACAACCATAAGGGCTACTTCTAAAAATTCAAGATGCCAAAGGCAGGGATTGGATCTTTCAATTTCGATTTTGGCCTAATAATAGCAGGATGTATGTTCTGGAAGGGGTGGAACCATGTATTCAGTCGATGCAATTGCAAGCTGGTGACACAGGTATATGGAAATTACTTGTTAAGCTTTGTTCGAAGAAAATTCTAAGAGGTTTGAAAATGTTTTTCCAAAGTAATTAATACCCTTGGGAGGAGATATTTATCCCATTTCATATTTTTTTATTTTCCTAAATGGAATTCCGTACTTGAAAAATAAGCTTTGTTGATAGATGCTTCTAGTTGTTTCTATTTAAATTAAAAATTTTGTTGATCACCACATACTCGCTACTGATCAAATTGAGATAGCTTGGAATAACATTCTTCCTGGTTAGTTTGTATTTTTTTCATTATTTTCCCATCCCAGAGTTAAGCACTTACATACAATGCAGATGCCTATAGAGTTTTCAGTGTTGTGAAGAGGTCAATACCCATCATGATCGATATTTCACTTATTAAACCTGTCAATTTTGAGAATGATGCTTTTATTAACCAAATGTCATAGTTATGGCATTTTTAATTCCCATTATATTAAGTCAACTTGTGGTGTTTATAACCATATCTTTAGTTAGAAAAATATGGGTCATATTTTTCACAGACAATGTCTTCTGTGATAATATTTGTGCAAATGTTGTTTTCTAGATATGAATTTTATTTTAGGTGTTCTTTAACTCTTCAATTATGTCTATACCTGAGTTTTCATCATGCACAACGTCAGCATTTGTCGCTACTAATCCAACTTTAGTCCAGGGCATGTCTGCACCCACACCATTATTCTCTATCCAAAATCATCGTCTATGTTAGGATCCTAGCTCAGCTGGTGAGAGAGGAGCACTACAAGATTCAAGTGGAAATTTGAAGCTTCTAGATCCTCATTCTATTTTGGGCAATTCTTCAAGGAATTTACATATTGATGCATGCAACTCTTCAGGTCTGCGCACATCTATTTTTCCATCCACAACTTCAACATTTTCAAGCCAAAGCATGACAACAATCCAATGCACATTTGGACCTTTGGCATCATTATCTATAGATCAGGGCCTCTGTATGTCCAAATGACTATGGAAGAAAACAATGGTAGATGTTTAATTGAAGAACCGAGAAATTCAAGGCTTCAATAGCCTCGAGTTGACACCAAGTCAGTAGAAGAAAGAGTGTCTCAAGAGCCCCTCATTGAAACCAAGTTAGTAGAACAAGGAATTTCTCAAGAGCCTCATGTAGTGCCCAAACCAAATGAAGAGAGAGGTCAAGTCCTAAACTAATAGGTGGATTAAAAAAAATTGTTCGAGTTTCTTCTTGTCAAATTAAATTTGAGAAGGTTGGTACCAGCAAAGAAACATCTAGCAATCGCAAAAAAAACTATGATCCAGATGCATTATTTCGGGTTGATAATAAAATCTATCAAAAACTAGGTAAGATAGGAAGTGGTGGTAGCAATGAAGTACACAAGGTTATATCATCAGACTGTACCAATTATCCAATCAATCTAAAAGGCTGTGACTATTATACTACATACAATTTCTATTAGGAGATAGATTATCTGACCAAGTTGCGTGGAAAGAACTCTATTATATAGTTAATTGACTATGTGATTACAAACAAAAGTGTATTTAGGGGTGTGATGACTCTTAGTCCTCATGGAGGTCTTGGTAAGGGAATAGGAGGGAGGGCTCAACCTCTGCCACATGCTAAGAGTGCTCTAGTAGATATTCCACCATTCACATCCCTGATTAATAGACGAACAAGTGTAGGTCCGATTTCAAGCTGCAGTTCTGACTGGATGCCAGTTGGTATGAGAGATGAAATTCTGGCAAGGACTTATTTTGCATAAAAGCCTTTATTTGAAAAATCGTGTTTATATGAAAGAAATTTTTTGGATAATGACATAATAGAGTTTAAGAACTCATACTCATCAGGTGACAGAGGTGGGAAGACTGCAAATGTTGAATTTCAAGTGCAAGAACATTCTTCTCAAAGAAATTTGATTTCACAACTCACTGAGGTTCCACTTAGAAAAAAAGGTTGAAATGGAAATCAAAGAATATTACAGTTGCATTCCATTACAAAGCTTCCATGCATTTTCATTATGTCTTTTATAGAAGTCGACAAGTTTCCATGAGTTTTTATTAATTTTGCATGGCGTACCATCCAATGTGAGAGATTTGAAGGAGGTAGCTTTTTGTGTAGATGACCTTAAAGCACCATTGCTCCATTCAACTATGGTTTCACTTTGGATATTAGATTCATTTGTCAAGAAAGGTGTTTAAATTGATCTTCTAGGGAATCTACATACACATTTATGCAAGTTCGAGCCTTTCTTGCTAAATCAAGGACAACTTACTAAAGGGTAGTTTGAAATTCTGTGTTTGTTCTTATTCAAGTTTGAGTTTATTTCAAGACTGATACAGTCTATGGTCATGTGAGATAATTAATTATAACTATATAAAATTTTGATGTTTCTAGGTTGGATATTGTATTATTTTCATTGGAGGATGCTACTATTGATGCGCCAAAAGGCTCTTGAGTTCCTTGGTAGGATTCTCGCAAAATTGGTTGTTGAAGGGATATTATTTATTCAAGATATAGCAAGGGCAATCAAGGATGGAGGTACACAGCCATGAATCTTATTAGAAACGAGTGGATTTTGAGGTATTTCTCAAGAAGAAAATTTTAAGGTAGTTTGCTCAAAATTTTAATGATTGATCAATTTTGTGGTTTATTTGTGATCTCTCATGTTGACAAGTGAATGGTTCGTTAGTTTTTAGCTCGTGCTCTGACTAAATATTCATAAAAATATTACCGTCAACTTTTTTCCTGTACACATTTGTCTTTCCATTCTTTACATGAGTTTTAATGGAATAAAATAGTCTCTACCATTAGATAGATAGTAATACATTATTGGCCTTAAAGGAGCTTCTTGTAGAGATATACATGATGTAAACATAAGGCTTTGAAATATTATTGTTACACAATCTAACCTATCCTATTTTATATGCTCAAAAAACCCTGCCCCGTGTCGGGCATTGTTAAGCTTTGCACTAATTGATAGGAACCTACTTTTGTCATCTATGGGTTTTATTCCCCTTTTTCTTAAAAGATAATGTGTTATAAAATTATTTATAAAATTATTTTTATATATAAACATATATGACATTCAGGGGTAAGCTTCCTGAAATTAATGACTCATTACAATCTATCCATGAATAGCTATAGTGTATACAGTGAATAAGTTAAGCCTTACTCCATGCATTCAAATGTTGAACTAACAACAGCTCCAAAACATCAAGTGAACAACAAGAGTCTCATGATGTGTTTGGTAGGTCTAAGCCTTTAAAACCAATGATATTTGATGGGCCAAAAAGAGTTCATTTTCTGAACCTTGTCTCTTCAATTAAAGGTGAAATTATTAAGCATCCAATTTCATGCATTACAGACACAAAATAAGCAACTCTATCCAGTATGTGATGACCAACAAGTGCAGTTGAAGTCAAGAAACTTGTTGAAGCATGTTTCCGATGGAAAAATACATTCTCAAGATATTTTTCTAAAGATGACTCCATTCATAGTAAGTCCTACCCTTCACTCATAAGGGAACATAACAAAAAAAAAATTGTTAGAAGGGGCCAATTTTTAAGTTATGATCTTGCCTTTGGTTATAATGATACACTAAAGAGTGATTGTTATATTTATGATGTTGAAGTTAGTCCAAATATGCCATCTACTCCTATTGTTCCTATGTCTGCAGAGGCCTATGAAAAGATGGCCACTAATAATGGTGTGGAGAACATGTCATCTCATTTAAATTCACTTGCATTGACATAAAATCAAGGAAGTGAAAATTTGAGTAATTTAGGGAAGTCATTTACCATTTATCAATAGAACTCGAAGCAGGTAGGTCTACCTAGTGAAGTAAAAGATATATTCTTGGTTCATAGACATATTAGCAGCAAGTGGTTCATTTCCTTTTCAACCTCACTATAGCATGGATATCTTCAGGGACCCTCTAGGCCTCTTTTTTGGTGTTGATTAAAAAAACTTGGGTTTCACAAAAGACTTTGAATATATTTTTGTATGTTTCTATTAAAAACTCAAAGACGATATTGTTGTATGTATTTACTGGGGTAGAGGCTTTATAATGGTCATAAATTGTACCATATCTTAGCTTAGGAAATTTAAGTTGGGTGTAATTTATCTTATAGAGTTATGTTATGATGTAATAAAGTTAAGCTACAATGGTTAAAATTAATTAAGTCACATGTTGGTGGTTGGGTGTTGAAGGGTTTATGTAACTTGTGTCTCCTTCATTTATACGAAGGCTATGCAATGTTTCTCATGCCCTATGCTTAATGAATCATGTTTTCTTTCTCCCTTCTATCTGCAACTTTGTGAATATGTGTATATGTGTGTAATTATATAGGTTCTAGTGAAATATTAGTGTGTTTTCATGGCATGTTTGTTAACAGAGTAGGTCTTTGATTTTCCTATTTATGAGGGATTTCTGCTATTTTAATTATAATGTTCATGGATAGGATTATTTCCCTCCAATGTCACAACCAAAAGGGCTACCTCTTAAAATTCAAGATGTGGAAAAGGAAATGTGTGATTCTTTCAGTTTTGATTTTGGCCTAATAATAACACCAAGATGTACGTTTTGGAAGGGGTGACACCATGTATTCAATCGATGGAATTGTGAGCTGGTGACACATGTATATGCCAGTTACTTGTTAAGTTTTTTTCGAAGACAATTCTAAGAGGTTTGCAAATATTTTTCAAAAGTAATTAATACTCTTGGGAGGAGATCTTTATCCCATTTTATATTTTGTTATTTTCTTGAATGGAATTCCGTTGATGAAGAATAAGATTTGTTGATAGATGTTGTTAGTTGTTTCCATTTAATTTTAAAAAAAATTGATCACCACATACTCACTATTGATCAAATTGAGATAGCTTGGAATAAACTTCTTATTTTCATTATGTTGTCATTCATGAGTTCAACATAGATGCCTACAGAGTTTTGAGTGTTTTCAATAGGTCAATACCCATCATGATCGATAGTTCACTTCTTAAACCTGTCAATTTTGAGAATGGTGCTTTGATTGACCAAATGTCATGGTTATGGAATTTTTAATGTGCATTATATTAAGTCAACTTGTGGTGTTTCTAATCGGATCTTTAGTTATAAAAATATGGGTAATAGTTTCACAGAGAGTGTCTTTTGTGATCATATTTGTGTTAATGTTGTTTTCTAGATATGAATTTTATTTCAGGTGCTCTTTAACTCTTCAATTCTGTCTGTACCTAAATTTTCATCATGCAAAGTGTGAGCATTTGTTGCTACTAATCCAACTTTAGTCTAAGGAATGTCTACACCCACACCGTTATTCTCTATCCAAAATCATGGTCTATGTTAGGATCCAAGCTTAGTTGGTAAGAGAGGAGAACTACAAGAATCAAGTGGAAATTTGATGCTTCCAGATCCTCATTCTATTTTGGGAAATTCTTTAAGGAATTTACATATTGATGCATGCAACTCTTCAGGTCTGCACACATCTATTTTTCCATCCACAACTTCAACATTTTCAAGCCAGAGCATGACATCAATTTAATGCACATTTGGAACTTTGGCATCATTATCTATAGATCAGGTCCTCTGTATGTCTAGAGGACATATTTCCTCTACGGAAGAAAACAATGGTAGATGTTTAATTAAAGAACCAAGAAATTGAAGGCTTCAATAGCCTCGAGTTGAGACCAAGATAGGAGAAGAAATAGTGTCTCAAGAGCCCCTCCTTGAAATCAAGTCAGTAGAACAAGGAATTTCTCAAGAGCCTCATGTAGTGCCCAAAGAAAATTTACAGAGAGGTCAAGATCTTGAACTAGCAAGTGGATTAAATAAATCTATCTGAGTGTCTTATTCTCAAATTAACTTTGAGAAGGCTGGTACCAGCAGAGAAACTTTTAGCAGTCGCAAAAAACCCTATGATCCAGATGCATTCTTCCGAGTTAATAATAAGATCTATCAAAAATTAGGTAAGATAGGTAGTGGTGGTAGTAACAAAGTACACAAAGTTATATCATCAGACTGTACCAATTATGCAATCAATATAAAAGGTCATGACTATTCTACTACAAACAATTTCTATTAGGAGATGGTTTATCCCAACATGTTACATGGAAAGAACTCTATTATACAATTAATTGACTACGACATTACAAACAAAAGTGTATTCATGGGTGTGATGACTCTTGGTCCTCAGGGAGGTCTTGGAAATGGAATACGAGGGAGGGATAAAACTCTTCCATATGCTAAGAGTGCTCTACCAGGTATTCCACCATTCACATCTCTAAGTAATAGACGAATAGGTGCAGGTCTGATTTCAGGTTTCAATTCTGACCAGATGCCAGTTGGTATGAGAGATGAAATTTTGACAATGACTTATGTTGCATAAAGGCCTTTATTTTCAAAATCGTGTTTCCGGGAAATAATTTTTTTGGATAATGACAGAAGAGAGTTTAAGAATTCATACTCATTAAGTGATAGAGGTGGGAAGGCTACAAATGTTGAATTTCAACTGCAAGAACATTCTTCTCAAAGAAATTTGAGTTCACAACTCACTGAGGTTCAAATTAGGAAAAAGGTTGAAATGGAAATCAAATAATCTTACAGCTACATTCCTTTACAAAGCTTCCATGCATTTCCATTATGTCTTTTAGAGAATTCGACAAGTTTCCCTAAGTTCTTCTCAACTTTGCATGGCGTACCATCCAATGTGAGAGATTTGAAGGAGGTAGCTTTCTGTGCATATTACCTTAAAGCACCATTGTTCCATTCAACTATAGTTTCACTTTCGATTATATTCTTTTGTCAAGAAATATGTTGAAATTGATATTCTGGAGAATCTACATACAAATTTATGCAAGTTCGAGCCTTTCTTACTAAATCAGGGAGAACTTACTGAGGCACAGTTTGAAATTTTGTGTTTGTTCTTATTCAAGTTTGAGTTTATTTCAATACTGATACAGTCTATGGTCATGCGCGATTACGAATTATAAGTATATATAATTTTGATGTTTCTAGGTTGGATACTGTACTATTTTCATTAGAGGATGCTATTATTGATGCGCCCAAGGCTCTTGAGTTCCTTAGTAGGATTCTCGAAAAAATGGTTTTTTAAGGGATATTATTTATTCAAGCTATAGCAAGGGAAATCAAGGATGGAGGTACATAGCTAGGAAGCTTATTATAAATGAGGGGATTTTGAGGTATTTCTCAAGAAGAAAATTTCAAGGTAGTCTACTCACAATTTTAATGCCTAATCAATTTTGTGGTTTATTTGTGATCTGTCATGTTGAAAAGTGAATGGTTGGTTAGTTTTTAGCTCGTGATCTAACTAAATATGGATAAAAATCTTACCATGCAATTTTTTCCTGTACACGTTTTTCTTTCCATCCTTTACATGATTTTTGATGGAATAAAATAGTCTCTACCATTAGATAGTTAGTAATACATTATTGACCTTAAAGGAGATTCTTGTAGAGATATACATGAATTAAACAAAAGGCTCTGAAATATTACCATTACATAATGTAACCTATCCTATTTTATATGCTCGAACAACCCTGCCTTGTGTCAGGCATTATTAAGCTTTGCACTGACTAATAGGAACCTACTTTTGTCATCTATGGGTTTTATTCCCATTTTTCTTGCAAGATAATGTGTTATCAAATTATTTATAAATTTATTTACATATATAAACATATATGAAATTCCCAAATCTTTCGTTCCAAGATTGTTTTATTATGATCATGCAAAACCTATTTTTTAAAGATCGAAGTAAATTAGTCATATAGTGCCCTGAAGCAATTGTTATTTTTTTTAAGGATTGAAAAAGGGTAATACAAATCATTTTGTATGTTGTATAGGGGTTGAATAAATTATCCATAAGTGACAAGGCTATGTCAGACATGGAAAAACTAGAGTGGTTGAAATAAGGGTCAAACACTATTTCCAATAGGAAAATAAAACTATGCGAAGAAGGGGTGGTCGACATTCTGGTTGGTAGAAAAGGATCTAGTAGTATCACCTTGAATAAGAACATATTTTTGAGTGTAGATATCTAGGAGAGGTCGGAAGTTATGGTCGACAGTCGTTGGTGGAAGAACTGTGACCTGCACTCGACAAAAACAAAACCACAATAAGCATAAGGTGGCAACTCACTAAGAAGGAAGCAACACATGCTAGACTAGTTGAAACCACTTAAACATTGAGAAATCGCGAGGGAAAAAACACACAAAATACCGATAGAAGGGAAATTGTCAGCATAGTTTGTGGATGGAGTGCTATCAGAGATAGCTAGAACTATGTCAATGCAGGTTTAGTAGCCACCACACATGGTTGAGTAGCCTAGTTGAAGTCGTAGTGATGGGTCGTCAGGCACAATTCGACTGAGAATTAGAGAAACTGTAGTTAACAAGTGAGAAAGCGCATAGATCGTAGTCATAGGTAAGCAGGTGGGCTGTCAAGTTGGGTGGAGGAGGCTGCATCAAAATTCCTACGCCTACATCCAAAATATTATTTCCTTCAAAATGGTGCATGTTCTCAAATATATTTGTTTAATAAGCATACATCCTCATGTCTCACATTTTTTAAAAGAGTTGTAGGGTATCTCCACAATTCCGACACTGCCCATGTCTTTCCTTGTACAAAATCACTAAAATTAATGCATAGCCTTTACTAAATAACATATATTTTCTCTCTTCAACATCTCATAATTGTAATGAACAGTTGCCTCAAGACGTTGTTTATCAATGAAATTTTCCTCATGAGAAGGTGTCTTATCATGGGGAGCAATTTTCTCATCAAAGAACCATTTTGAGGGAATTTATAAAGAGGATGATAGAATAAATTTAAGAGAGATAGTTAAATATGACTTCATATTTCCTCAATTTTGTAGGTGAGGTGGCTAATGAGGCATTGATGGATAAAATATCAAAGGAAGAATTACAAACAATTTTTCATTGTTCCCAAAAGTATAAGAACCCTTAGTCACTTCGCAGGATAATATAATTCTTCTTGGGGTTTTATGACTTCCTTCAAACAAACCAACTAAGAATTGCTGACAAATTAAAATACACAAGCAAGATTTGGGAGCTTTCAATTCAAAATTTTAGGCTTTAATCCCAAAAATTAGACAAGAATGAGATGATTTAAAACCCATATCACTATGTAATTGCATCTATAAAATCATTGCAAAAATTATTGCATGTAGGGTCAAAATCCACTAGGTTGATTCCATGTCATTAGAAAAAATTTTCATTCTTCCTCGGAAGCAAATACATTACAAAATAGGAGTAGACCAAGAAGTGATTTATAACATCAAACAAAAAAATTACAAGAAATGTTAGTGAGTTTGTCTTTCCAAGGCATATGATAGATAAAACTGGCTTTATTTAGGGCTACTCATCCATATAGGGTTCAATGTGCAATTGGTTAACTAGATAATGAACTATCTTTCCTAAATATCTTTGCAATTATAATTAATGGCTCAGCCTATTCTTCTATCATGCCTACAAGAGACCATGGGTAGGTATGACTAATGGCTCCTCTGCTATTTTTTACAGTAGAGTAGTTGGTCTCAACAGATTTAAAATAGAGTAAAAAAGAACTATAAGCTTGACAGCTATACAAATAATAATTGCCCTAAACTTGACATATTTACTCTTTGTTGATTATGTTTTGCTTTTGGATGATAGGACCAAGGCAGATGTAATTATGTTGAAGGACCCCACCCTTGAAAAAAATAAATTCCTACCTTAAAACCTACCAACAATTGAGGAGCTACAAGAATCAACACCATCTTTGATTTGAACCAAAATAGCCTTATTATCTAAGAGTATTTCCCTAATCACAATGACTAGTAGATTCTCCTCATGGATTATTTCTCTCATTCTATCTATTAGTAAAATACACAAAATGTATCCCTACATTTGAATCTTGGGAAAAAAATACATAATTGTTATGATTTGAATTATCCATATCTCTTGGAGCCCAAAAATCCATTTTCTTTCATTAATCTTTATCTATAACGTCAAAAACAACCCTATTATAACCTGAAGGACCATTATGTCCTCTTGAGTATTGACAAAGTATGATGGAATGAAATTAGGTGAACACCAGATCCAGGTTTACCATGTTTGAACCTAGGTTCATTGAGATGAGGACCTTGGTTTGAAGATATCCACCATACAAACTAGGACCATCTATACTTATCGTTGCCATCTCTCTCTCATCATCAATATTAACATATTTAGGACCTATAAACCATGGAGGCCCATGGTATTCATTGCAATGTAATTTATTAGAATACATGTCATTTCTTATTATGAGATTTACCACATTTGAAAATGGCATAATTCACATCATTTTGAAGAAATCTACAAATTAGGTCAACATAATTTTTTTGACATTTACAACTTCCGTCACATTTGTTGGTTCCTGAAGCTCGAGCACTTTCATAACAAAAATAGGAAAAGTCAAAAAACACAAATGGTCCACTCTCTTTTCATTTTCTAATATTATAATGAAGTTTTGTTAGAGACACTGTTTGTTTGTTTGTTTTGGTTAGAAAATGGGTTTCTCTTGGTTTTATGTGACTTTTAATTTATCGTATGTAGCATGTTGAGAAATGGGAAAGAATAATGTGTGACATTTATCTTGCAAAAATTGATATTGAAGGAAAATTTCTTTGAAATTGTTGATGTTGAGGTGTATGTTGTATAAACTATTTATAGTTTAATTTAGTTTATATTCTAGTGTTCATTGTCTTTCATGTCTTACACTGCATTGTATCTTCTTCTTTTTTTTTAGAAAATGAAATCAGTATTGATGTTAATAAGCACGAATTGAAAAAATCAGAGAGCAATAACATTGGAGCAACAAATGAAAAAAGAGAGAGGAGAACTGGTCTAGTGATACCCTTAGAGCCAATATCTCGCATAATACACACATATAAAGAATGATGATCAAGTCTTCAGAGTTAGTGAATTCACCTGTAATTCCTTGAAAACACAACAATAATGTTTTGAAGTCATGAAACATCATTTCATGTGTAAATTGTAGTCCAACTAATATTAAGTTGGAAACTCATATTGTAATACTTTAACATTTCATATAATATAATTTATGTAGTTGAAATTATGTATGGTTGCACTTGATATTGTTTAGTATTGTAACGAACATATGCAACTTTGTGCTTTCATATTAGATGAAAATGCACATTGTATAACATTTTTTAAATCAGACAAACTAATATATGTTGATTAATAATGAACACAAAATCAATTTAAAACTACCAAATTAGTTGTTTATATTGATTAATGATGAACACAAATAACATGAATACACGACAAAATTAGCTATTTATAATGATTATTAATGAAAGTAAATGAAATGAATATAAATTACTAAATTAACCGTTTATATAATGAATATGAAACTACAAAAAAAAATAATGACTATTGCAAATGATAAATTTTTTATTACAAATGAAAACTAAAATTTTCATATATACGACTATTAGTAACTAATTTACAGTATCTTATAACATGGCCAAAATTTAGTCATATTTATTTTTTCATTAATTGGTTTCAAACGATGACCAAAATTTTCATATATATGACTATTAGCAGCTAATTTACAGTATCTTATAACACAACCAAAATTTAGTCATATTTCTTTGGTCATTAAAAATCCTTTTTATTTATTTACCATATATATGGCTGGTTTATATTTTATTTATTTACCATACCTCTTTTATAAATATGGTATTTGGCCCATGGTATTCAGCCCATGGTATTAAAGTGGTAAATATATCAAAAGTTTACATTACTCACATGAGATCTACACATCTATATACACTCTGACATATTAAAAGTTTACATTCCACACATTACATCTACACATCTCTATATATTGGGCCCGACATATCAAAAATTTACATTACACACATTACATCTACACATCTCTATATATTGGGCCCAACATATCAAAAGTTTACATTACACACATTACATCTACACATCTCTATATATTGGGCCGACATTTACATTACACACGTTACATCTACACATCCCTATATATTGGGCTGTAGAGCGCCTCTCGGCGCAATTACTTTCAAACGATGACCAAAATTTGCATATATATGACTATTAGTAGCTAATTTACAGTATCTTATAACACGATCAACATTTTGATCATATTTTGTTGATCATTAATTGGTTTTCTCTGGTGATCATATAGTAAGATATTTTTTTGTATATTAGGTCATTAATTGTGACAATTAATGACCAAATCAATGATTAAATCAATTACCAAATAAATAACCAAATTATTGAAAAAATATCATACTAGACAAAAAATTGAGATAACCAATTAATGACTAAGCTAAAAATGCCTAAAAATTGGTCGCGTTATAAGATACTGTAAATTAACTACTATTGGTCACCGACTGAAAAATAGTCATTTATATGAAAATTTTAGTCGTTTTTTTAGTAATTAATTAGCCATTTTGTACTAGTGAAATATTTCTGAAGGTTCAGAAAATGAGAAGTCTGTTGATGAAAAGGTGTTTGTCCCAGATCCTGTAGATGTGGACACTTAAGATGTGAAAAGTATTATGGAGGATAATTTTGCTAATTTGTTACAACCATATGGGAATAATGCTTACTCGTTTCCTTTTGTTGATTCACAAAAGGTAATGCTTCATGATTTTCAAGATCCCTTGGGTAGTCTTTTGCAAGCATTGGAGAATATGAATTTTGTCTTGTTTGTCAGCATAAGTCTTGGTTTCGGTTTTTATTTTTAGTTCCCTACATTATTTTTAGTTCCCTACATATACATCATTTTTCTTGCTCGAGGAAAGTGAGAGAAGAATTCAAGTAGGCATATATTGGATTGGTTACACTTGAAGGATCACTTCACATGATTGTACATATGTCTTCAGTAGGTAGGTGGTTGTCATCAGGATTGGAAGCCCTCAAGTCTCCATGATATGTTGTCATCAATAAGTTTTGTAAGTTTTTATTTCATTCAATCCAATTTTGAGTCAGTTTATTGATTTAATTTTTCAGTATTCAGTTTTTTTTTTAACTTTTGAATCCATGCCCAATGGATAGGCTACTTGGTCTATGGTGTTCTTCGCACCTCCAAGGAGATACCATCCCAAGCTGGAGCCAATGTTAGTGCCAGTATTTTCATCCTTCCACCAGTGATAAAAAAATCTATTTTCATATCATAGTAGGGTCCCATTTTGAATTTTTTTTTTTATTCCATTAGGTCATCATCCAAATATTTTGTCATTAGAGGTAGCCCAAGGTCAAACCTCACTCTTTTCAAAAATTTCATTACTTGCTGGCTCATTTCACCACTTCGCTGAGTGTACATCAACTATGAGTTGTCATCATCATTTCAGTATTTTCATCATGAATTTCATTCAGTCAGAGTCTCCATTAGGTCTTAGGGTTTTCAAGTTCCATCAAATCACCATTTTCATGCAGAAAAGTCCAGCAAGTGAGACTGACAATAAACACATCTTATTATGAAAGTTTGATTTGTAAATTTAATTTCAATTGAATATGTAATTTTATGTTTCTTAATATGTAATAAGTTCTCATGGTTCCAAGGTAGTGATGCAGGAGCATCAAGCTCAAGTTTCATTATTTATTTGTGTGAAATAGGGGGTGAGGTTTTTTTAATTATTTTTCTCATTTTTAATAAATTAATAGAAAAAAATGTAAAGGTGAGGATTATTGTAAATATCCCTTTAATAATTAAAGGATATGAGTGGAATGGGATTAGGTAGATAATCTAGGGAGTATGAATTCTATATACGGGATTTTGTTGAGTCCAAAACTAGAATAAATCTAATTTAAATTTAGTTGAGATTTGTGTAGAGGATTTAATGGAATGGAATAAATTCATATTTTTGTATAAATAAGAGGGTTGTATGAAGGTATAAACATTGAGTGGAGAAGTAAGGAATACAGAGAGTGTGAGAATGATTTTATAGCTTTTGTAAAGGGCCAAGAGCCGGGAGAGGCTCTCCATTGTAATATTTGGCTGAGGATTTCTTATGTTATTATATACCTGTAATTTTTTTTATAAGCTCTCTTTCAGTTATGTATATTTGAAGTTGAAGCAAATGGAGTTTTAAATGATTTTTCTTAAGTATTTAAGAAAAGAAGGAAGTGTTCATTGTTTATATGCTAGGATTTGATTTAACCCTGAATCCCTGCATTTGGTATCAGAGCTGGAAACGATTTCCTGCGAGATTTTGGGAGAGAGCTGATTGATATATTATAATTTCCGTTTAAGTCTGAAATTTATGCATGCACTATGAAAAAAAATTGGACACAGGTGATCGATTGAAAAATCTGCGGTAGTGCCTTCCATAGCTGGACAATGCATGGAATGGTGTAGTAAAACTACGAGCTCACAAGCGGAGCTGTAGTATGAAGCAATTGAATGAGAATTCATAGTGGTCTATGGAGCTGTGCACACATAGCAAAAAGGAGAAGGCTGCTCGAGCACTGTGGGAAGAGTAACAATGAACGTTGCAATGGTGGCTTGAAGCACCGTGATCGAGTATTATGATGCTAACTGTGGTTGGAGCACCATGACCAAACTTCATAGCAAGAAGTTCGCCAACTAGTGGCTCAACACACTCGTGGACAAGCACGGACATGGGTTGTATCACACAGCATTAACGCCAATTGAAATGCAACCTATTGGTGCCCAGAATCATAATGCGAACTGTTAGAGCATTTATGCTTGCGTGAGTTAAAGTGTCCATAGCAGTGAATTAATAGTTGCTATGCATTCGGACGTGGTCAAACCACAACGTTGAAGCCCATTGCCAGCGTTGTATCATACTGGTGCCCAATACTATAACACATCATTGCAAGAGGCTTGCGTAATTATTAATTGGTAATTGTTTGTCAATGGTGGTGAATGGTGAAATTAACACCAAAGCCCAGAATGTGGATGAAGAGGTCGATATCCAAAGCAATCGGTTCTACGTTCCTGCAAGTCGATTTGCAGACTGTGCTCAAGGGAAGGTGGCTTGAAGCACCGTAACTAAGCATCATAGCTGAAGGATGTTGCCAGTGATGGCTTGATGCAGTGCATTTAGAGGGACGCTGCTATGTATTTAAGGTGGCTCGACACATTTCGAGGGACGCTGCTGTGTATTGAAGATATATAACAGTGAGTTGAATGTGCACAGTGTTGAATCATGAAACATTTACTGTAATCTATCACACCAATACACAAAGCCATAATGGGAGTTGGGATGACTGCTTTGCCAAGATCGTTGAAAGGTAATTGTATCAATTATGACAGATTGATAGTTGGCTTGAATTTGGACGAGATGAAACCTCGGGTTTAACAAATAAAATTTGTTTTTAATTTCACCTCTAATTATGTTATATAATTGTAATGGTCATTTGCGGATACAAATGAACATGGTAAATGAAGTTTCATATACAATGGAATATTTTATGGGAATTTCATGCTAAGTCCAAATAATTGATCAATTACATTTGGATGAAGGGTAAGTCTTAGCTTAATAGAAGCAAACAATTTTGTGCAAAGAAATGTTGTAGATATGCATCATTGTGGGAGCCTTCAACATTGTTAATGAGTATATAGAATTGAGAAGCATCCCTCTTGAGCTGGTGTTCGTACTATGGAGTAGTAAAACTGAAATTGCAAATTTACAATTCGCATGGACATAAATGCTGGAAGTACATTTGGAGATCTTTCTTGTGAAGAGGACAGTCAATGAGTTGAGAGTGGATTCACTCAGACAAATTAGAAGAGCGCAGAAAATTGGAAAGGTATGTTAAGTAAAATTATGGGTGAACATATCCTATGTTGACATTTTTGGGTTTTCTTAACCAAAATCAAATTTATAGACAAGTATTTTTGCGGAAATGATATGTCAACATGTTGTTCAACATTAAAGTGAAAATGTTGCAAATGCGGAGGTATAAATGAATGGAAAATGAAAATGCACTATCTTGGGTGAAATAAAAAGAAGTATGCATTTTTATGAGATGGTTTATTATGCAAAATAGGGATTCTCGCAGTTTTGGTTAAGTCATTTTTTGGACCAAAGCTTGGCAGTGGGAGAATTCTTTTGGTTTGTGTTTTGAGATTGTAAGACACAATTGCTTGATGTTGTAGAATCTTTATTTTACCATCATGTGGTGGCAGTCAGGATGGACACGATGTACGAGTTGTACATTATTCATCGAAGAAATTGAAAACATGAATAGCTTGTTATCTGTACATAGGTGAAGAGATGTAAGTTGATGTACCATTTATAATGTGCAGTTTTATGGCGCATGAAAGTACAGGTGAGAGATGGAACAAGATCACACAAAGATCTTGAATTTGAGTTGATATGTTTTATTTTAACTCTGGTTTGAAGATGATATTTGCAGAATACAGGTTGCAGGCAGTTGAAGGAAATCTCAGCAAAAGATGATCACAGTTTTAAAAGAACTGATGAAAGAGACTAGTAATAGTTTCTGAATGAAAGCAAAGTGTGGAGCAGAACCTTGAAGAATTCCAACAGAGATTGGAAAAAAAGGACAGTTGTGTTCTTAAAAAGTGTAGATGAGTTGAAGCCTAGAGGGAGCAGAGAGGATGCTCAAGAGGTTCCAGAGAATAGAGAACCAGTGCTTTCCAAAAGACTAAGTCCAGAGAGAGGATTGGTGAGGTACGTGGCAACAGGGAGGACTTTCTGTTGCAGAGGCTTTAAGTACAGCTCATGGTGAGTGAGTGATGAACTAATGAAGATAGAGATAAAGATGACTACTGAAGGTAATTTCAAAGGTTTTGAGAGAGACCACAGTAGAAGAAATGAGAAAGAAGATGCCAATTCAAATGACATGAGAATGAGTTAAGAGCAGATTGATAGAGAGAGAGCTAAGATAAATTTTCGTCTTGAGTTGTTGGTGGAAATGTTACGAAGAAGTAAAGTAGACCAGAGATATGGATGGAGTATGAAGAGGAAATTCACAT
Source organism: Pinus albicaulis (assembly GCA_034641835.2). NCBI lineage: Eukaryota > Viridiplantae > Streptophyta > Pinopsida > Pinales > Pinaceae > Pinus > Pinus albicaulis. Next base: position 114,317,486 of record CM076572.1, read on the forward strand.
GGCAGAGATTGCAAGTAAAGTGGGAGCATAGAGTGAATTTTCAATTAAAGGAAGAGTTACTCAGTTTAAAGGAAGATTTGATATGTGAGCCAGAATATGGTCCATTACTTTTTGAAAGTAATGATGTAAAAGAAGAGAAATTCACAGAGGAACTGAATCAAATGAAGGATTTAGAGTAGCAAGGAGATATGACGACTGAAGCATCAAGTTGGACCACAAGGTCTTATGTTTGTAAAACTAATGATTTGTGTGTGATTGAAGGTACATCACAGGATGTTGAACAAACTTTGAAGTTTGTTAAGGAGAATAAATTGAATTTGAAATCTATTCAGAATGATGTTGAGATAGCAAGATCTCAAAAATAAATGAAGATGGAGGGGTCTCATGGAAATATTCAGTAGAATATTGAAGCAAAGGAAGAAGGGCCATCTGATGATTGGTCGGCAGCAAGTGAAGGTATGGAAAGTAGTGTAAAATTTCCAAGTTCTACCCCAATTGAGATTGTTGAGTTATATAGAAAGATAGATCTTCAAAGAAGAAAGTTGGAAAAGCAGAGGATATATACACAGGGTGAGTTGCTGAAAGAGAAAGACAAGGAAATTGTCCTAAATAATAATAAGGAAAAAGAAGATAAGGATGTAGGAATGATTCAGCAAATTAAAAAAATTCATTAATATGAACAAGAATAGGGAGACATTCTTGAAATAGATGATATGGAGGAGAGACTAGCTGACAGTCTCATGGAGGATTTAAATCAGCATACTGATGTGCTGATGGAAGAAGAAATTTCAGAGCAGCATGCTGAAATGTTTCCAGAGGGGAAAGAGGCACTGAGGCCTTATGTTTTTTATTTTAATAATTTTTTTGAGTACAGGTTTTATTGCAGATGCTGGAGAAGGTCTATTGGACATAGAAATTGAACTGACAAGGAGGATAATGATGAAAGTATCCCAGAAGAAGACAGTAGCAGTAAAACAAAGAAGAAGAAGCAAGAGGAAGACAACAGTAGACTGTGAAAGCATAGCTAGTGGGGCAATGCAACACAAAGTGAGGAGACCTAGAGAAAAACAACAAACAAAATAAGCAACAAATGGAGAATTACAACACAAGATATGGGATCCAGGAAGACAAAGATCCGAAAGACATGATCAGGTGATCATGGTTAATTTCAACATTAGGAGTCTGATGTAGGAGCATCAAGCTCAAGTTTCATTATTTATTTGTGTGAAATAGGGAGTGAGGTTTTTTTAATTATTTTTTTAATTACTTTTCTCATTTTTAATAAATTAAGAGAAAAAAATGTAAATGTGAGGATTATTGTAAATATCCCTTTAATAATTAAAGGATATGAGTGGAATGGGATTAGGTAGATAATCTTTGGGTTAGGAATTCTATATACGAGATTTTGTTGAGTCCAAAACTAGAATAAATCTAATTTAAATTTAGCTGAGATTTGTGTGGAGGATTTTATGGAATGGAATAAATTCATATTTTTGTATAAATAAGAGGGTTGTATGAGGGTGTAAACAGTGAGTGGAGAAGTAAGGAATATAGAGAGTGTGAGAATGATTTGAGAGCTTTTTTAAAGGGCCAAGAGCCGGGAGAGGCTCTCCATTGTAATATTTGGCCGAGGATTTCTTATGTTATTATATACCTGTATTTTTTTTTATAAGCTCTCTTTTGGTTATGTATATTTGAAGTTGAAGCAAATGGAGTTTTAAATGAGTTTTCTTTAGTATTTAAGAAAAGAAGGAAGTGTTCATTGTTTTTTATGCCGGGATCTGATTTAACCCGAAATCCATGAATTAGGTAGCTGCATAGTCAAGGTTCCATCATCCAAGTAAGTTAAAGTTCCAAAAGTCAAGGTGTTCCAAATACACCAAAAGATCAAATTCAAAGGATAAAGATCAAAAAATGAAAGGTGAATTGCAATGTTTAAGTTGAGTTTGAAAAGGAAAAAGTGGGTCCCATGCCTATTTTTTAAATTCCATCAAGTATAAAGGGCCATCAAAGACCAAGGAGACACTCTTTTTCATCCTAATGCATTGAGCTCTCAGCTTCCCCAAGTCAAAAATCAAATTTTCAGCAAGAAAGTTGAATTTCCTTAAAGGCGTTGCGCTCTTGCTTGAGGCATTGCATTTTTGACTGAGAGGCATTGTGCTCCAACTTCAGGCGTTGCACTTTTTCCTAGGAGGTGATGTGATCTTGCTTCATGCGCTTTCCTTTTTCCAGCTTTCACTAAAAGCCTCCAAATATTCTTTGCAAGTGGTCCAAGCATGAAATCAGGGTTTTCTCAATCAAATGCAAGTAAGTTACACCTTTATATACCCTATGTTTAGCTTGAAGTGTTAGTTTCATGGTGTATACCCTCCATTTCATTTTATGATATGTTTTAAGCAATTGAAACCATAGATCCTAATTCACAAATTAAATCCCTCTCTGTAGGACTCATACACCTTCCCTACACCTTAACTTACTCACCACTATGCATACACTTACTCATTTTCTATTCCCAAAAATCTATTTCCTAAACCCTACCATTCTAGTGATGCTTTCCTAGGAAGCTAGATACCTCCCTGTAATAGGATTTTCCCACCCTATTTCCCTAAATATTTCACCCTCCCATCACTTCCCTAAGCTCCCTAATCCCTATGTACATTCCCCCAAATTTTCCCTCACCTGTCACAATACCCTAACTCCACAATCATACTCCCTTTCCCTTCCCCTTCTTCCCTATGGTTTTAAAAGACAAACTGAGCATAATGGAAGAGGAGAGTAACGCCATGGAGGAGGAGAGAGAGACCTACAAAAAAGGAGGGAGAAACTTAAGGCATGAACCTAGACCTTGAGCATTACAAACCCTAATTGAAATCACACTACAAAGGAAACCCTAATTATTCAAAAGGAGAAGGGTAAGTTGGACCTACTTGTTGATACACCCATGATAACATAACACACCTTATTTGGCATCTCAAATATTTGAAGGAACATTTTCCAGAAATGTCTTGTTTAGTCATATTTTTTCAAAACATATTGTGGCCAAAAAAAGATGAATTGTGAAAAATGGGAGGTGGTTGTTGTTCCTAAGATATCAATTTACAAAACCTATATCAATTTTTACATTGGTATTACAGAATGAGATATACATTCACATCTTCAGAGCCTATGTTTATGCATGGGAAAAGTCCTGTTTAAGTCACATGTTTGTAGAGATGATTGTGGACAATCAAAGAAGCGTCTTGGGAAACTAGAGGATTTTTTTGTCCCTCACATGAAAAATAACAAAACCCTCTCTCAGTTTGGAAAAATATTTCTTGGTTAGGGATATAGTGCTCCATCAATGAAGCCTATTTTTGCAAAAAATCCATAAATTTGACACAGTCCACTTGTCAAAAATGCAATGTCTCGAGCGCTGCGCATTTTATATAAGCCTTCAAATGATAAATGGTCACCACCATTAGATTCATAATGTCCTCTACATCAAATTTTCACCATTGGCACATCAAAATTGGACATTCTGATAGTGATAAATGTCCAAAAACATCCAAAAATCACCTTTCTACCTCATTTTTCAGGTTGCCGCTACACTTTTGACCAGTCTTGGGAGATTTCAGTTTTGAGCACCTTAAATTAATAATTTTCAGAACCTAAGGGAATTTTGGAAACTACACAGGAGCAGATTTCCAATTAGCTATCTTGGGCTCAGTTTGGACTTCATCAAGTCCTCCAAAAGTGACCTTGAGGTTGGCACTGCGCTTTTGCCAATGGCGCTGCTCTTTTGACAGTTGCCTGATATTTTCAGAATTTTCCAGATTTCTCAGTTTGGTCATGGAATTGATAAATTTTAATGATGTAATTAATCCATGTCAAATTTATTAGGTCAGTTTTTAGCTTACTAGAGGTAGATACATTGGATAAAAATGTATTTTTGGGACAAATGAATAAGCTTCACCAAAGTTAGGGATGGGCTTGTTGACCTCCATAGTCTTTGGGTTTCCAGTTGAGAATTTTGGGGATTAGCTCTACAAGTCAGGGATTCGACCCTTGAGGATGGGAGAATTTTTTTTTGGTCTATATATTTCACCTCCTTTCTCATTGAAATGGTTGGATGATGTTGGATTGATCTTGGAACACATTTTTCAATCATAACTTTGGCAAGTAACAAAAAACTGAGTTGCAACTATTTTGATGGAATTCTTGTGGTAAAATGATTTATCATTGTTTATTCTCTTGTTATGAAAATGTGTGAATGTATTGTATCTCATATTCTTTCCATTTATAAATGTAAGTGTTTCCTAAGTCAAAAATGCAAAATTCACTTGGTGAAGTTCATAATGCATGAAGTCAAAAGAGAGACATAGATTATTCTGAATTCCTAGAAGAAATTAAAAAATTCATTAGTTATACATATGAGTACTTTGATGTTGTTGATTCAATTTGGTAGGAATCCTTTTTCAATGATCAGAGTGATATCCTTTCAATACAATAAAATGAAGATATGCTTTTGAAGAATCCATTTATTTGGCCACAAAATGTGTCAAATGAACAGGAGGAAACAAACATTTTTGAACAAAAACATTTGCAAGGTATTATTAATTATACACAGGTGGAGGAAAGAGAAATGCATATTGGTTACAAAAGTCCTCGTGCACAATGTGAAGCCATGAAAGACCTTTACAAGTGTTCAATACATGATATCAAAGGAGGGTTGCATGATCGCAGTGTTAGCACATGAAGATCCACATGGCTATCCATTATGGGTTTCCAGTATTATAAATGTCATTACATAAAATGAATACATTACAGCTATTGGAGTACATTGGTATGCCACAAACACACATCCATTCAATGGTGTGTACAAGCGAGAGATGGGAGTTGATAAAAAAATTGGTGGAAAGAGAAAAAGAATGTATACAAATATAAATAGTCGTCGCACAAACCTCTTAAAATTGGAGGAAGTTGACATACTTGTTTATGACTTCAATTTAACAAAGAGAGGAAATCTTCACTCTAGGACGATAGATATTTTGAAGAGGTTGCTACGAGAAGAAACAATGTAGAGATGGCAGTCTACTGAACCCAGTCGTCGATCTAGAATAATTTTGAAACCTCAAGTGGTGGGCATGCATGTTGACTCAGATGGGGAACTATTTGATGAAAGAGAGTAATATGGAACATCTTCATACGAATCTAGTCATTCATATGAACATGTGAATTCTGATGGTGTGCAAGAAAATATTAGTGATTTTGAATAATTGTGTAAGACAATTTATATAAATAATGTTTGCATTGAACAATGAAAATTATCTTTTAACCTCCATATGTATCTTACATGAAGTTATGAGTCATTTTTATGTTTGTTGGATTATATGCTTTAATTATGAGGAATTCCTTTTTCTAAAATATTCACAATGTAACAATAACTTGGAGAAATAATTTATGTTTCATTGGGTTATTTTAGTCATAAATTTGTTCATAATATCATGGTTGAAATATGTTGAAACATTAATGTTTTTTAATTCTATGGGTGAAAAACTGTGAAATATCTTTTGTCTTTAACATTATGGTTGAAAAAAATTAGAATTTATGGATTTTTAGTGTCATGATATTATATGTTAAACGACGTGGATAAAAATTATTGGAATTTGAATGTGTTTAAAATCCCATTATTTTATATTTAACGTCATTACTAAAAATATGTTTAAATTGTACCCAGAAAATAAAAATGGTATTCTAGCACCAACATTAGTGTGTTGTTTCCATTTATTTGGCACATGAAGATTGGTTTTACTACTCTTTTTAAACAATGTAACAAATTAACCCTGAAAAAAATAAAACCTCCTTCTCGAATACACAATTTTCATTTTTGGGTTTTTTTTTCATGTTTTTTGCGGTTTTTGTGGCTAGAGTTCTCATTTTCAGTTTATAGTTCATGTTTCAAAGTTTACATTGTTGATGCCTCTCTTTTCTAATGTGAAGTGAACTTTATCACAAACTTGGAACTTATGATCTACACGATGTTTGTCGTGCCTTACTTTGTACTTTCCTTGGCTCTTTTCAAGATGATCTTGCACTGTTCGACGTATCAATTGGATTTTTTCTATGAACTTCTTGGCTTTTTCTATGTCGTTATGGCCATCAATAGAAACATCCTTCCCAAAAATTAAATCCAATGGTGATCTAGGCAAGTATCCAAGAAATGCTTCAAATGGTGATGTTTGTGTAGAGGAGTGTTTTGCACGGTTTTAAGCATGCTGAATGTAGTGCAAGTTTTCATCTAACAACTTAGGATGCTTGCTACAGTATCCTGGAAGAAGATGTATGATTGTTCGATTGACCACCTCGGTTTGACCATATGTTTGTGGATGAAAGGTTGTACTCTTCTTCAACTTGGTGTCCATCAAGTCCCACAAACTTGATAAAAAATTCCAAACAAATCGAGAATATTGATCACTAACAATGGATGTGGGAAAACCAAAATGAACCCAAACATGCTGAAAGAATAAGTGAGATATTTTTTCAGTTATGATTTGATTTTTACATGGTATTAATGTACACATCATGTTGAACCTATCCAAAACTACATACAAATAATCATGATCTCTTTTTGATAAAGGAAGACCTCCTAAAAATTGCATAGAAACACTCTCCCATGGATGTGAAGGTACAAGAAGTGGTGTGTACAATCCTAACTTCCTATTGCTAGGCTTACTAATTGCACATAATGAAAAAACTTTAATGACACGTGACACACTTTCAAGCATACAAGGCCAATAACAATACCTCTGAAGATGTGCCACTGTTTTTCTTACACCGAAATGTCCAACATAGAGAGAAGTATGTGCTTCCCTTATGACATTCACTCTCTCACCTGTGGAATACAAATCTTGCCCAGATGATACAATAACTTATTATGTACATGGTAATCCAATTCCTGTACTTGGTTTCCTTGACTCAAGTTTTTATAAACATCTTGAATGTCATTATCACATGCATATTGTTCAACATAAATTTCATGCACAACAAAATTATGCTTGATAAAGTAGTTGCACTAATAATAGGCCGAGAAATAATATCAACAACCTTTTTATAAATCCCTTTCTTATACTTGATGACCAAGTGGAATTGCTATAAGAAACCCATCCATCTAAAGTGGCTTGACTGCTGCAACTTAGCTTGTAATTGCAAGTATTGAAATGGTTGGTGGTCGATGTGTATGATGATTTTCTTTTCCATCAAGTAGTGTTTCCACTTTTTCACACTTTGAACTAACACATAAAGCTCCTTGTCATAAGTAAGATAGTTAATAATTTCACCATTGAAATTTTTTGGATGAAATGAAATGGGCTTACCATGTTGCTTAAGGAATGTAGGCATGGTATATTCGCTTGCATCATTTTGAATCTCCAAGGGTTGTCTCAAGTCCCGTAGTGCAAGTACTGGGGCTGAAATGATATTTTCTTTCAAAGCATCAAATTATTTTTGCTGCTTTCCTTCCCACTAGAATACTTTTTTCACACTAGTCAATGCATGCAAAGGAGATGTGATAAAAGAAAATTTAGCAAGAAACTTCCTCCAGTATTGGGTTTCTCTCAAAAAACTTCTTACCTCAACGAATCTCTTGGGCTTTGGGCAATTCACAATGACCTCAACCTTAGAGGGGTCTATCCTCAACTCGTCTCCTCCAACAATATGCCCCAAGTACACCAAATAAGTTTTTCCAAATTCACATTTTGACATATTAAAAAACAAATTCTCTTTCCTTAAGACACCAAGTACTTTTCTTACATGCATGACATGTTCATCAAGTGATTTACTGAAACATTAAGATATCATCTAAGTATATAATGACAAAATCAGCAAGAAATGGCCTCAAAACAACATTCATCGCACTCATGAAGGTAGAAGGAGCACTACATAAATCAAAAGGCATAACAAGCCATTCAAACAAACCTTGCTTTGTTTTGAATGTTGTCTTCCAAATGTCTCCTTCAACAGTTCTAATTTGATTATAGCCACTCCTTAAGTCCAACTTAGTAAAATACTTTGAATCTTTCAATTGATCAAGTAAATCATCTATTATAGGAATTAGATAATGGTTCTTTACCGTAATCTTGTTCAATGCACAAAAATATACGCACATGCGCCGTGTTCCATCCTTCTTTGGCACCAACACAATAGGTGACCCACATGGCGAAGTACTTGGTTGGATGATCCCTTTGTCCAAAAACTCTTGGATTTTATTTTTGATTTCATCACTCTCCATCACCAACATCTTATACATACCAATGTTAGGAAGAGGACAATCTTGCTGCAACTGTATCTCATGCTGGATTCCCTTCTTGAGAGGTAACCCCTTTGGCTCCTAAAACATATCATTATTTTGATTAACCACTTCAATCAATTCAGATTCCAACTTTGGATCACAGCCTTGGAATGGTTCATAATCAACATCATTCTTTGGTTCAATCATAAGAAGCAAAAATATATTGCTTGAATTCACTAGTCTTTTAATTTGCCTCACATTAACTATTGAAAGATTTAGTTTCTTGCGATGAGATCTCACAATATACTCCACACCATTTTTGAAAAAGTGTTACTTGTTTTCATGGCAATATAAGATAGCAAGGTAAGGACAACCAAAAACAATTCTTGAAATATCAAGTGGTACAACATCTAATTCAACTTCGTCAATGAAGTTTGTTATGATTGCAAACTGAAGAATACATTTTCTTGTAACCTGCAAATTTGTGTTCTTGCATATCCAACCCAATGGATATGGTTTATGATAAGGAATTATTTCAAGATTAAGTTTCTTGACTAAGTCTTTATATTTCAAGTTTTCTTGATACCCACTATCAAATAGGGTGTCAATTTTTGTATGTTTTGATATAACCCTCACATGAAATAATTCAATTCTTGTTTCTCCATTTGGATTAATAGTGTGAAAATTTGATGCACTAGTGCTAGCAATGGATTCATTTCCCTTCATACCCATGTATGTAATTTTAGTTTCGTCACCCGAGTCGGGTCCCAAATCCTATTGAGTGGTTGCAAATGTTTTTTGTTTTCCTTTGTTGTTGAATTTCTTGGGCCTCATCTCTAGATGAATATTCCAACAGTAGTGTTCATCATGACCCTCTTTGGAAAAATGTTTGCATGTCATTTTATCTCCTTATTTTTTAATGGATGCATTTTTCTTTCCCTTTAGTTTGAAACCCTTTCCTTTCTCTCCACCCTTAAATGGCTTCTTTTTACCCTCTTGCCTCAAGGTGAGTGGCTTGCACGCAAACCTCATCTTAGCTTGCGGGATTGATCATAAATATAGTGTGCCTTAGGTAGCTATATAAACCCCCCATATACTTCATCTATGCATCTTGGGAATGAAAACCAACACCTATCATAAGAGTTATTTTTCTAAATTCTATGGTGTAATATTGCACACTTTGACCCTTAATTTGTCTGAAGTTCTTCCAATTCATATTAGCATTTTTCATATATGCTCGAGGGTAAAATTGTCTTTTAATTTCAGCAATGAAATTATACCAAGATAGTGAGATCTTACCATTTTTCTGTATCCCATCTTGTGTCTTGGCTTCCCGCCATGTTAGTGTTGCACCCTCCAATATTAAGGAAGCTAGATGTATCTTTATATCATCATCTATGAGGTTTTGAATTCATGAGACATGCTTACTAAAGCTTCTACTGAAATTGGAGGTGAATCTTGTGGTGGAAATTGTGGAAACTATGCCCTCCTTCTCCTGGCTCCAACTAGAGAACTTGCACCCACAAGTTGGCCTTCTCCTCTCTTGAGCTTCAACCTTGTAAGAATTTAAACACTTAAAAAAAAAATTAATCCTCCTTACAAAAGTAAACCTAGTGCTCTGATACCAGCTTTATTTGAATGGGAATATGATTTTTTCTATGCTAAGACCCAATTCAGAATTTAAAAAAAAAAGTGCTTGAGGATGATGAGTTTCATTGCAAGTTTAACATGAGTTTTTATGTGTTTTTATGTGAATTTCATGAGAAAATTAACATAAAAAAACACTGAACAATATACTCTATAAAAAATAAACATCACCATAAGAAGTCACACAACACAATATGATGAAGGCGTTCACCCCGCATGGGCTACGTCTTCTTGGTCTAGCTTGCAATGGCTTGGCCCTCTTATATTATGCTCAAAAGTGTGATTAGATGTATTTAAAATGCTCAAACATCTCTAAAACCCATTCCATCAGCTCTAGAATGCCCAAAAATGCCCGTCTAGCCTCTTTCTGCTTTGAATTTGGCCAATAACTGGAGAAGTTATGATCTGCCCAAGTTTCTCCACTAAATGCTCCACAATTTACTCCAGAGTCAAAATCATCCTATAATTTTTCCCTTTTTCCCCACTAACTGGGTGAAAATTTCCCTGTTTCTCGGGCGAAATTTTTGGCTCTTTAAAGTGACCTCCTTGGCCTTTGGCAATTTTTTTTTTAAATAAATGGGTCATCAACAATTTTTCCAACCATCAGCGTGTGACCACCACTTAACACTGATTGTTAAAATAATATGCGGGGGTTCAGAGCTAACCTCCCACCTAAGATCCTATCGGTGGCGGTGACCAGGGCTAGGGTTAGACCCCGACCCCCTCCCCCATAGACCTGATAGTTAAAACATAAAATGAAGCTCCAACCTATATAGGTTAAGACATATCAGTGTGGCATAGTGGTGATACTTGTTGCTAGTTGCGCTGAGGTCGGTAATTCGACTCCTCGGGGATCTACTCAATCCTTACCAAAATTTTGTGGCACCACGTGCTACCACATGGCGGCCCCTGGTTGGGCCATGTGTCAACAAGTGGCTGGCCCAAAAATAAACCAATCAAAACTTGTTAAAACAGACCTGTCAAAATGTGCCACTTAGCACTCTCTGATTCACCGGAGGAGAAAACACCGTTGAACAATCAACCTGCCAAGTAGGAATTCCCGGTCAGCTATACGGGCAACTAACTAGGTTGTTTGATTTTTTTTTTTTAAATTGCATTTTTGACAAAGTGGACAAAACACGTTTCTGGGAGCATACAGTGTCGGTTTTCTACGAAATGAGTTGCACCAGATTCGTAATGATGAGATCTATGCGATTATTTAGGTTCTACACCAATCTGACAAATTTTAATTTTTAGCATATTTTTGAGCACTTGATCATCAAAAGGAATGGAAAGAAGAGGAAAATAGAAAGAAAAAAAATCCACATATACTGCATTTAACAAAAACAAGGATGATTCTCAATTGAATGAAGAACAAGCAACTAAATAATTAGCACATTCCATTGGAGCTTTTGTAAATGCTAATGTCTGGTATGTTACCAATTTATTAAGCATTATTTGAGCAAAAACATAATAAAATATTAATATTAGAACAAAAAATCTCATAGAAAAATGAACAATTGAGTGAAGAAGAAACAACTAAATAATTGGCACATTCCATTAGATATTTTGAAAATGCTAGTGTCTCGTGTGTGACCAAATTATTAAGCATAATTTGACTAAAAATATAACAAAATATTAGAATTATAAAAACAAATTTCATGGAAATATGAATGGTTTAAGGAACAATTGATACAACAAGATTCTAAGTATAAACAATTTCATATCAATAAAATTGATGTGTTACAACAAAATTTTAAATATGAAATTGATAGATTACTCTATGAATTCAATGTTTCTAATAATAATAAGGATCTCAAGCTCTCTGAACCCCAAATGAAAATCAAAGAAATAGCTAGCGATATGGTTGACTTGGAGAAATTAAAGCAAGAAGAAAAAAAATCAATAAGCAATTTTTTCACATGCAGAAACATTTTTGCAATGAGATAAGATTAGCATAAGCTAAATGTTATTTAGTAAATGATAACTTTAGCAATATGATCGATAGCTAAATGGAGTATGAAGAAGTTGATAGGAAATTAAATAAACTATTTTAGTGGCATGATATAGAGAAGATAGTCTCATATGGCCATCCCAAAATTGACAAGATGAAGAAGAAAACCATCCTTAAACCTTGGAAGAAGTTACTCCATAGTTCTTGGGAACTAGTCAAAATTGCAGAACATAGTTGTTCTCCCTTGATACAATCTATAATGCAAGTGTTTAAGGAAAATAAAATGCCATCAGGAACATTTGATGATAACCTAATGGGAGTTGATATAATTATGAAAAAGGTGCTGGAATATAAACCTGATCATCAAGGTCAAATTGAGCAGTTGAAGAAGGTTGATCTAGATTCTATTAGGCCATATTTAGTCAAAACTCAAAGTCATTATTATTTTACTAAATTAATTACTAGGAGGATATCAAAAGAGTTGAAAACAATTTAAGTACATTTATTTAAACTTTAGGTTAGCCTACTGATCGATCATCCATAATAACTTGTTCATCTTCTAGAATTCTATGCACAATGGAAGTCTTCCATCGAAGCTTCACAAAGGGACCCTAGTAAACTACAAAAGGAGTTCTAATTTTTGGAAAGAAATAGAATCTTACACTATGGTAAAGTTTATTTTTGAATATCTAATTATGGAGCACAGTGATTTTAAGTATTTACGAGCTCAAATGTTTGGGGTGCTACTTCCCTAGTTTATTTGTTCATTTCAATTAGAAGCGAAACATTATATTCTACTTGATTGTTTCAATATTCTAAGATAAATATTGGTTAATTTTGAATAAATATTTTCATTGTTATTGATGCATTTAAGGAAAGAACCTGTAGGTGAATGCTGCAAGTGGATGTGATTCAATTAAATATTAAAATGACATATAATTTCATTAAAAATGAATTAATTTGGATGATAGGTGTGTATATCTATATCACACATTTATGAGTAACCATTTGTTATTTGCATACAGTAATAACATTACCCGAAATATAATTATATTAGGATATAGAAGTAGGGATAGATTAAAATTTTATATTGATTCCATTTAGATAGAATTAAAAAATTCCTTTACACTAATATTTTTGAGGTTTATTTTGTTAATAATTTTTCCAATAATCCTCCATTTGTTGGGGCACACTCTCTGAGTGGAAATTGGATGCACATACTAGTCAAAATCACCATCCCAAATGGAAAATGGTCTTACTGAGGCCCCAACTAGGTTATTTATCAAAAGTTGACATGCTCATTTTTTGCGAATCAACATTTTTAGCGCTAGAAAGAGGTACTTTTGATGTTCGATGACACATAAAACATCAAACAAAACCAAGAGCAATCTCAAAATATCAAATTCACCACCCAAACCTTCTACACCTACCAGTGTAGAAGTATCTGACATTGAGTCCCATGAAACCTCTATTGTTGTTGCTCATTTTGAAGAAGTTTCGCCGTTGATTATTAAAGAATATATATGCCATGATTCTATATCTTATAGATTGAAAATTAAACAATATGTTATTTAATATATTAGCAATATTCCCATATCACCTTCCTTTAAAAAAATTATCTACAGAAAATGTTTCCTCACAACCAAAAGCTTCTAATGTGTTCTTCTGAATTGAAACATTCAAGAGTCTTAACTATATCCCAAAGTAAAAAAATAATTGTGCCACTAGTATAAATTACTATTTTTGTTACATCAAAAGTTATTGAAACCATAAACACCAAAATACCTTAAAACAAGAGGATTTTAGTGAAAAAGGTCAAGCCCAAATGTCTTAACCTTTTCCATCTCCAAGTTCTCCACATGTTCAACCTGTAACAACCTCTTCACTTGTTTCATCAACTGTTACTATTACTACTTCTCCTATGGCTATAAAAAAAAAACTAATAAGACTGTGGGAAACCTTAAGATTTGTTAATGTCACTAGTAACCAAATTTTTTTTACCAAAACACTAGACAAATAGTTACCAAAATTAAATATTGCTAAGAAAGAGTCTTCAGAAGATCACGTTAGTAGATTTATGTTGGCCATCAATTTATGGGGTGTTCAAAAAAAAGATGTTGTTTGTAGACTTTTTCCCTACACTTTTGAACGTAGAGAATCTACTTGGTATTTTCCTTACAACTAAACTCTATCAAGAATTGGGATACATTTGAAGACATGTTTATTAAAATTTTGGTGATGATAAATCACCAGTTGCTTTATTAGTAGAACTCTCTAGATTAACAATGGGTTCCAAGGAGAAAAATAAATATTTTAATCAAAGTTCTTAATGTTATTAATAAAATTTGTCATGCATCTAAGCTTAGAGATGATGTTCAAATTAAATTCTACACTTATGTTATTCCTAGAGTCATAGCTATCTTTATGAAACATCTAGGAAAAAATTACTTTAGTTGATGCAATGCAAGAATATTTGAATGTAGAGAAAGAAATTATTAGTATTGCTAACAAAATTGTTGCAAAAGAAAATAATCCTACTCAACCTACCAAGACTGTTACCTTCAAAGAAGATAAAAAGGACAAAGTTGTGTCTGACATGGAAAGCCTGCAAAAAATTATTAAGGGTCTACCTAATAAATTAGATGACTTGAAGGAACAAGTTGGAGAAGAATATTCATTGAAAATAAATTTGAGGCCATTTATGAAAATAAATCCTCCAACTCCTCTAAGTGGTAAAATTTCAATAGCAAGTGAAGAACACACTCCTTTTTTACTTACTTTTGAAATATTTGAAATCCTTAACAAAAATGTACAAAATTTCCTAGTTTACTTAGGAGATTCTTCAAAACTTACACGATATTATGTATGTCACAAGATTAATTCTCATCCACAAGAGTGAACTACTCAAATAGTAAATCTAGGCATAACAAAATAGAAGGTTCTAGGAGAATTAAAGGACATATTTATTAGATTAGCATTTCATCTAAAATTTCATCAAGTCATTATCATTTTGGTTTTCAATATACTTGAATCATATGGCTTGCTTTTAAGTTGTGATTGATTTGAAAAATTAAATGGATATTTTGCTACAAACCAATTAAATGGGTCTAGATCTAATGTTGGTGTAGGATCAAGCCGCATTCTACAAAGTATGAATGGGGAAAAATCTATGTTGACCTACAGATTGGAATTTCAATGCACCAAAATGTAGTTGAGTATGAATTGTTAATGCAAGGATTAAAGAAGGTTATAAGCATGAAAGTACAAAATATTAAAAGTTTTGGATATTTTTAAATTGGGATCAAACAGGTAAGAAACAACATACATTATGTTTCTAATAATTTGAAAAATTATCAGCAATTAGTCCAAGATTAAATCTACGATTTTCTAGCATTCAATGTCACTTCCTTTCCTAGATTATAGAATGTTGGTGTTATCCCTCTTTCCAATGTATCTTCCAAAATTATACGACCAAAATATTTTAGTATGAATATATTTTCGATGGAATTTGTGTTTAGACCCTCTATATCTGATAATGAATGAAACAGGATATTTTTCAATGATGATGTTGATACCATATATTTCATCACTTCTGAGGGAACTTATGATGATATTTTCATTAATGAGGACACTCGTGACCAGGATTTAAATTAAATATCCAAATATAAAAAGCTTAAATACGAAATAATCATACCAATATATCTGGTTAAACTTGAATATTTCTATGGCTTAAAATATTTTAAAATAAAGGTTTCTACCATGATGTATGAAGTAAAATCTAAGCATTAAGCAAAATCGA
Organism: Pinus albicaulis; assembly: GCA_034641835.2. NCBI lineage: Eukaryota > Viridiplantae > Streptophyta > Pinopsida > Pinales > Pinaceae > Pinus > Pinus albicaulis. The sequence goes on from CM076572.1 coordinate 114,333,152, forward strand.
AAAAATATAAATTTATGTCTATGTTGTTCACCTGCAAGGAGAACCGCTTTCATACATCTTTTTAAAAAGTACAAAGATGTGTTTGCATGGTCCTATAATGATATTAAAGCTTACAACACATTGATAATCCAACATACAATACCCATGATTCCTCATGTAAAAAAAATCTAACAAAAATTAAGAAGAATTCATCCTAACATAGAAACCCAAGATAAGAATGAATTGAATAAAGTCCTTAGAGGAAAAAAAAAATTCATGTTATGCACTCTAAATGGGTTTCTAATCTAGTCCAAGTGAGGAACAAGAATGGAGGTATCAGGATATGTATAGATTTTAGATACCTTAACAAGGCATCTGAAAAGGGACAATTTTACTTTTCCCCCCATGAAACAGATATGAAAATTTGTGGCTATATTTGAGCCAATCTCTTTTCTTGATGATTTTTTAAGTTACAATAAAATTCTAGTTTATCCAAATGTAGACAAATTTTAGGGGAAAAATTTCACTAATTGGCTATTTTCTGGACATTTTCTAAAAAAAATTCACCCATTTCATTAAACATTCGCCTATTTTTTCATATATATGATTAAATGGATTATATTTGCATACAATTTACCAATTTTAATAGTAAATTACATGTTTTTTATTGGATATTCACCTACATTCTAAATTTATGACTTTTAAAACCAAAATAGTGACCTATAATACTATAAATGGCATAATATTTGAATCCTTAAAAAATACCTTGTCCAAATGAAATACCTGGGCCATATTTTCCTACCAAAAAATTCCTATTGGATTAATCAATGCTAAGCCACTTTCTAGATAGTCGTGGACATAAATGTTTTAGGACTAATAGATAAGTGAGTTGTCATTTATTTGTCTGATATCACAATTTACTGCAATGAAATATTAGATCATTTACATTATTTAAAGCTTAATTTTGAGAGTTTTAGAAAATACGGAATATCCTTAAATCCTAAAAGATCGTATCTGCATTAGATGAAGGTAAATAATTAGTATTTATTGTTTTGAAAACTAGGATTATCATAGAACCATCTACAGTTGAAGCAATCTCTGAAATTTCGTTGGCACACCATAAAGAATATATGAAGTCATTTCTAGGACAAATAAACATTTGTATGGTTTATTTTCCCAAATTTTGCTCAAATTGTATCACCCTTGCAGAATATGCTTAAGAAAAATGCAAAATTTAAGTGGAACTCATCGAAATGAAAATATGTTGACTCAATAAAATAGAAAATTATTCAAGATATTTCCATTATTTCTCCGAACTATAACAAATAATTTACTCTTTATAATTTTTCTTCATATCAATCATACGATGGATTTCTTACCTAGAAGAATGATCAGAATGTTGAGGTACCAATTTCTTTTACTAGATTAGGATTCCAAAGAGTTGAGCTTAATTTCATTGATGTTGAAAAGTGGGCCTATACTATTTTCAAATCAATAAAAAAAATTAGGCCTTTTATTCTCAAATCCCATACTAAAGTGATAGCTATTCATTTTGCAGTAAGAAATTTACTTGTCCAAAAGGATCTCATAGAAAAATGGGCTCATTGGGTAACAACACTACAAGAATATGATCTTGAAATTTAACCTTCCAATTATCATAGGTCAAGGTTTGTGTAAATTGGTTACGAAATAAATTGATTTTGAAAGTAATATTTGTGATTATCACGATTCTACAATTTCTTCTAAGAAAAAAAATAGTTATGCGTTATTCCTGATTCTTCCAACTTATTATATTCATATTTGATTTATTTCTTATCTCATGTCTCAAAACCACCAAATTTAGACTTTATAAAGAGACAAAATTTGAGATTGAAATCCAATAAATATCAATTGATAAATAGAGTGTTGGTTTGTAAAAATTATGATCTGATTTTACTTGGTTGTTTAGGAAAATATGATGCTGAAAAATTATTTCATGATATGCATGATGGACCTATAGAATTATATTACGATAGAGATATCAATGCTCATAAAATTCTACATGTAGGTTACTACTAGCCTACAATGTTAAAGATGTGTGCTTATGTGCACATATTTTAGGTTTGTTAAACAACAACATGAAGAGATAAGAAACCAATGTTACCATTACAACATGTTATTATTGAATAGCTATTCAAGAAGTGGGGACTCAAAATCAAAGGAAGTTACACCAAATTATTCCAACCAACATAAATATATTCTAACAACAATGGATTATTGGATTATTTTACTAGATAGGTGGAAGTCATTCCTTTGAAAATTGTTACATTGGAATATGTAATATGTGTCATAGAGCAATTTACAACTACAAGGTTTGGCATCTCAAGCACTTTGGTATTCTATAATGAAACTTATTTTTCTTCAGCCCAACTGATTGTATTTTCTCTAGAAAAGAAAACTAAACTTAAATACTATGTTAATTATTACCCTCGGTGCAATCTTTTAGCATAATCAGCACACAAAACCCTTTTGAAAATCATTAATAAAATTTGTTGTTGATAGTCACAAAAATTGGCATGTCTCTAATCAATGCATTATGGACAAACATAATAACATATATAGCCTCAATAGGAAATTCCTGTTACTTCCTTATGTATATGGAAAGGAATTTATCCTGCCCCCTAATGTGGCCTTACCTTATTTCCTATTATTCCAATCACTTAAGGAGGAACCATGCTCTAGTATTCATCATCGACTTGCAAATTTACATAAATTAGAAGAAATTAGAGAAAAATACTAACATACATTTTCAAATCTCCGAAAGGTCATGAAGAAATTTTTTAAAAATCATTCAGTGGCTGATAAATTTTTTGAATTTCGTGATCTTGTTATAAAAGGGGATAAAGACAACAAGGATAAGGGAAAACACACAAAATCTCAAAATCTTTGGTTAGGTCTTTTTTAGATTTCTAAGAATATTAGACCATCTACATTTTTATTGTAATTGTTAAATGGGGAAGAAGAGACTCTACCAGCTAATAGGAAGTCTTTAAAATTATTTTTATTGAAATTGAAATGAACCACTTTTATAAATATGAAAATATTTCTTTTATTACCAATGATTTTTTTTATTTTGGTTATTATCACTGTTAATGATAAAAAACAAATTGCATTTTTATTTCTCTCTATTATATATCTTTATTTAAGAGATTATTAATATTATATTGTCATAAGAGTTAAAATTTGATGATCAGTATCGAGTAACCATGAAGAATAAACATTTATGATTAATTTATCTCTACAAAGAAAAAAAAACTTGGAAAGTAATTAGAAATAGAGTCCTTACTCCAAAGTTTAATTCCCTTCACACTAAAGAATAAGAACTTATATGAATGTAAAATTTTAGGATGAAAAGATAAGTCTTACACCATGATATGCATTACATCAAGATACATTTTATATCACTCTACTTCCTATTTGACATTGCAAATAACAATCACAAATTCTCTCTTATCAAAATACGATTAATAAATTACATCATATGAAGTTGAAAGAACCAAAAGGTAGGGTAAGTGTATACAAACCCATTGGGGCTATGGACGCTTGTTGGAAGTGGGTCGAAGTAATGTCGTGTTATGGAAAATGAGGTGAACTTATTACATCAAAATTATGGTTTGTAAGCTTTGCATATAAGTGATATTAAGAGCCTATTTTCTTGTTAAAATTTCTTTTATAAAATTATATCCCCTTTTACCCCTCTAGAAGGATGGAATGAAAAATTTATGAGTATAGATACGTTCTTCTTAACTATAATGATTAGTCATAAGAAAAATCTCCATGATCACATCTCAAAGTTATAAAATTTTATCCTATATAGTATAATATTAAGTTACTCATGTTATTTAATTGATAGAGATCATTGGTTCTCCTAGTGTGTTACCAATTATTGTGGCAAGAAAAAAATACCCCATTTTTTATATAGCTCCTAACAAAAATGGGGACCCTTTCAATTTGTAATTGAAATTTTTTCTTTAAGTTCTTTTTGCATGTTCTCCCTTGATTCCTTCGTTCTCCTTTATTTAATTCATCATTTCCTTTCTTATATATGTCTAGCTCTCCTTGTTATGCACCTACATGTATATCACTTCCATTTGAATATAATGTATTATAAAAAATATTCCCCACTCTAAAAATTATTAAAAAAAGCAAAATGAGTGTTTTAAATGCGTAGCACGAATGGTCGTCCCACTAACTCACTTTTTTCATTTCCTGGGACGAAAATATTTCTATCATATGCCATTGATAAAAAAGGTTACGGATCTACAAAATTCTTGATTAAAAACCTCTACAACACAACATGAATTTTCCAATCACTTTCCAAACATATTCTTGTCTCGCTCTCTATCATTCGTAAGAAGTTAGCACGCACGCAAAACAAATATATATACTCAGTGTAATATCAAAACAATGTGGATTTGCATGTCAGTTGAGGCATTTGAACATTTATGGCAATTTAAATAACATGATGGTTAGCAATGAATTACATTGAAATTCTAAATTCTTTGATACATTCAACTAATCACGACATTATTTCTCATTGCACTACAGGATTCACAATCATTAGCATCGAGGAAGCTACAAATCGTGGGTAAATAAGTGAAGACATGTTAGAAAATACTAAGTTAAGACATGTTAGAAAATACAACAACAAACATAGAGGATGCAGATGATAAGAATCTTGATGCTATTCTATTTTATGATATTGTTTTCTCAAATGGAGAAATAGGAATTTCATCTTGGTTCAATGTATATAATATTTTTTAGGAGGAAGCTCAAGGAAGCTCAGAGCAATAAAATCCAAATAAAGTTGGATCAACTGGAGAGCTTAATAGTACTTTTCATCAAATTTCCAAGTATGCACTACAAAAGATAGCAACACGACCCAGACTCCTTCCATACACCAATATGATTTGTTGAGCCATTGACCATGTTCATGTACCAACATGCTCCATATGCGACATTGAATGTGGCATCATAGCTCTATTGGGATATAAGATCTTCAGGTAATGTACAAACTCCCTCAAACTCATATCAACTATAATGTTGATTTTGTTCAAAGTTTTTATTAGAATGAATGTTTGTAGTATGCGAAAACCTTACATGAATAAATAAGACCATGGTGAGGTGAAGAGCATAAATTTAAGGAATAAATTTCAAAGGAGTAATCAATTGCAAAAATCATGTCTATTAATGTCATTAATTATGAAAAAGGAAAGATGTATCTTCCATTACTTATAGTGAGTTTTCATCCTTTTCTAAGCTTGTGATGGCATCTTCTCATGCCCCATAATTTTTAATGATGCAACTTATCCACAAAAGTATTGTATTCCTTGTTGGTAGGAATGTTGCAACATACATGTTGTAGCACTAGTTGTTGTAACAATATACAAACTAGTGCAAAAGTTACTCCAAGTTAGTGTTGTAACATTCAACCTGAGAATAAGGTTGGTGATACTGTGTCACAACACTTGAATTTTTTTGGCCTAGACGATGTTGCAGTATGGGATATCTACCACTACATTATCAGGTTATGGTTTATTTAGTATGGTAATCTCAAATTCTTGCAATAAAAATAACCATCTACTTACCCTATCATTAGTGGTTGGTTGCTACATTAAATATTTAATAGTTGTATGTTCAATATGTATGATTACAACGTATCGAGATATATAGTGCTAAAATTTATTAATAACATGAATTACACCAAGAAACTATTTTTCTATTACTGTATAGTTTAATTCTATGGGAGATATGTTTTTACTAATAAAGTAAATTGTGTATGGATGATTTCGTTCTTGTTTCCCCAGGATATTTCCAATAGCATTATTCGATGGAATTTTTGATATGTGAAAGGGGAGGGACTATTTTGGTCCTCTCAAGATAAGATCCTTATATAGTCTACATTTTATTTCCTCAAAAGAAAGCTAGCAGCTACATATCCACACAAATTCAACATTTTTACTTTGTAATAAAAGGAAATGATAATTTATTCATTAAAAATATTCAATAAAACATTGATAATAACCTACATGTACAATAAAAATATGTACCTCTTTCTGAGTCCATGGAGCACCAAGCCTAATATTACCATAATTTCTGTGAGATCCTTTTTAATTCCCATTGATGAAATAAGATGCCATATAATTATACATTTTATTAATACCATTAAGCACTTTTTTTTACTATGGGATACATGAAACTCACACATTATCAATACTTTCTCTATATTATCTAATGCCATATCATATTCATCATCATAAGGAATAAATTCATCCATTCAAATCTAAGTGAAATTCCTTCATTTCCCAGAATTTCTGCCTTAAATTACCTGATCTGAGATAGTTTTAGTACCAACACTCCCTGACCTTCCATTGGACAACAGTCACATACAAGTTGCATCATTGTGGCCAGCATTGATCACCTACAAGTTTCTCCCCTTTTCACCTACGTTGGTTCTATAAATCATGGAAAAGAGAGAATTTTCTGAAGCTTCTAGAATCTCCTCTTCCAAAAGCTTCCAGAATTTGTTACAACCATTTAACATGGATTAAAATTTTGGATCCTATCTCATCCTTCTTTGGAGCTTGCATCCCTTATCCTTTTATCTCATCCTCCCATCAAAGGTGGATCTAAAACCTTAGATTGGTAATTGGATAAGAACTCCCAACTTACCCCACTCATTTATATATTTACTACCTTGAAAATGCAAGGGGTTGGATTTTGAAGAGTGATTCTACCCTTATGTTGTTGAGGTGATAGGTTAACATTCCATGCATTTAGGGTTATTAGAGGTGCATATTGTGACAAGGAAATGGAAATTTAACAACTTGGAGGAGATCTTCTTCAAGATCAACACTTATTTGTGGTTGTAATCCCCTTCCATTTATATTAATGCAAAGTGTTCTTTGTTTTCCTATATATGATTTTCTTTATTTCACTTATTTCAATACCATGTTTATCTATTGAATAGAGTACTTATATGATACTGCATAGATCTCGTAGTTTCTTGGCTTGTGTTATTTGATTGTGTAGGTTCTAATTTTGGCGATCAGAGCTACAATTGGAGTTTTCAAGCTAAAGACGGAACAAAGCATACGACATATTCCAAGTAGGCTTCATTCCATCATATATTTACTTTAAGGAAAGAATTGGGTTCCTTGTCTCTCTGTTGTTCTAGGTTGGCCATCGAACCTAGGGGATACACTTTTGTCCACAATCGTAAATCCTCCATAACACTTCCAAAATGACAACATATGGGGTCTATAATTATTATGTTTTTTTACTATGTATGATTTTTGTATGTTCCAAAGTTTATTTTTTCTCTTTTTTCTAATTTTTATACAATTAGTCGGTACTCCTTTTAGGCCTAAACATGATAAATATTAATGTTGTTTCTCTCCCAACCTTGTCATAATTTTTTATTCTATCTATGTAATGAGATTATATTTTTTGTTCTCATGAATAAAAATATGTTTTTTAATGGAAAAATACAACAACATGTGATTTAATGGATCTAAATTCTATGAATCAATTGAAGTGATGGCATAGAGGTATGGAGATGGTACTCCAGAAATGACAACAAGTGGTCTAATGGATTTGATGACTATGAATCAATTGAAATGATGGTAGAAGCAAATCACTATATAAGGACCTTTTGATATAATTACATTGATAAGTGTGGTCTATATTGGAATTGGGCTTGAAGAATTTCCATTTTTCATAAATAAATAAATTCTTGGATGATCGAGATTTGGTAAGACAAGAATATTCCTGATTTTAATCACAATATGACGGCTTAAATTAAATGTTTGGGAAATGAAGCATCACAATTTTCTTGTTTCAGCAGAAATAATAAGCAATTAAATTAAATTATTATTTGTTTCTCCACCTGTGAAGTCATCACTCTGGTGATTCAATTTAACTCATCATCACATGTTAGGTCCCTATAATGTTATTGTAACCCCTTAATGTTACTGTCAGTGTATCCCCCTTATTGTTATTTTTGTTCCCAAGTAGTCCCCATATTGTTAGTATTGTGCCCAATATAATCCCACTATTGTTATTGTTGTTCCCTTACATTATTATTTTTATGTAGGCTCTAATTATATTGTGGCCCCTTAGACTCCAATATATAGAAAGGAGGTTTCATCATTTGATTCATCGAATAACTGTTCATTTATGTAATGTAAAGGAGGTTTCCCCCTAGAAGTGGATAATTTTTAAGTCGCTTATCTATATTTTTTTCTATTTTTGAGTTGATTACATAACATTTGGTATGAGAGCTTTGGATTCTAGTGTTTTGCTTCTTCAAACATGTCATATTCGAATTTTCGCTATAAAATTTTTCTACAAATATTCAGAAGATGAAATTGAAACCACATAGATTTGAAATATGAGTAAACCACGCGTACAAATTTTAGATCTTAGTTCAATATATTTTCAGAGATATGATTTGAGGAAGTTAGGTTTTTTCCAGGATCCAAAATTTCATCTAAAACAGGTGACCGAGGGAAAATCACCATAACTTTCATTTTAGGCATTAGATTTGAATGTTGTAAAAAGTTTCCAAATGTGCATGAATTTTAGATTTTACTGTATCACGTTTAGAGCCAGGTGTTTAAACAATGACACATGGCATCCTTTACAACTTCCCTCTACTGAACCAGTACATAATGAGGTCATCGTGGGAGATTTGGCATAAATTTATGTTGAAGAATCAAAATTTTTTCTAACCTATGGCATTGGAAATAATAATCATAGGAATACCACATGACCTAATTTCAGATCTTGGAGATCCAAAATCACATAGATACAACCATTTCAATATTGAGCTCCTAAAAAGAAAGAAAAAATGTGTATTTTGTTTGTAAAACTTTTGTTTGAAAAATAATTTTGAAATGATTCCATGGGAATATTGAAGCATATATATCTATATTGGGTTCTAAAATGCCTCCCAAAAAAATAATTCCACACCCATTAAGCCCTCAAAAATCTCTATTATAATCCATGAAGGGGAATAATTGCAACATGATATATCAAAATTACGAGACCAACTGCAACAAATTTCTCTCTTACAAAGAGCAACCAAAGTTGAACTAAAAATTGAAATGGATGGTTTAAAAGGTGACATAGATGGTTTGAAGAAATACATTTATGGTTTGAAGGATGGCGTGAATCTAAGATTGATGGTATAGAAGAAAAATTGAAAGGCAACATAGAAGACGTGAAGAATGGTCTAAAAGCATACATGGAAGGTTTGACAAAGTTGCTACAAGAAATTATTCTTAATGGAGAAAAGGTAGTAGATTAAACTCATTATGAGAAAAAAATGAATGTTAATCATGATTTCATAAAATCTAATGTTCGATTGAAGACCCACTATATCCCAAGGATCGATATGAGGAAGTTCGATGGCAAGGATCTGGTAACATGGATACTACAGATGGAGCAATATTTTGATCTCCATAATGTGAAAAACACAGAAAAGGTACGCTTTTCATATTTATATTTAGAACCCAGTTAGTTTGTCTGGTATTGATGGATTTTTTCTCATAAACCACTTGTCACTTGGTCATTTTTTACACAGGAAATGATAGCACATTATGAGGACACAAAAACCAACAGCTTCTTCAGCCAACTGATAAATCTCAAACAAAAGGGTTCAATGGTGGAACACATTGAGGACTTTCAAAAATTGAATATAAAGGTAAATGATATTCCACAGGAGCATAGGATTGATGTTTTCATAAGTACTTTAAAGGATGACATCCAACATGAGGTTCGCCTTTGGGAACCTGATACATTGGAGAAGGAATTAAGGCTGGAAAGAAAAACTAACAGAAAAATTTTGGAATTAAAAAGGAAGCCTACCAATCAAAACTATAAATATGGAATTTTTGTTGCTCCTAGCCTTCCACAATCTACAAGGTTAATTCACCACAAAAATTGGAAGAAAAAATAGAAAAAGGGTTTTCTTATAGTTGTGATAAAAAATACACTAAAGGTCATAAGTGTGTTGAGAAGAAATTATTTTACATAGATTGTGAAGAGGAAGAAGGAAAGGAACAAGGGACTTCAAAAGAATAGGATATACACTAGGAACTAACCTTAGAGAAAGAAGAAATGAATCCAACCATATATTGTAATGCATTGGAAGGAATTACCACTCCTTAAATTCTCAATATAGAAGGACATATAATGAATAAAAAGGTAATAGTGCTATTGATTCGGGTAGTACAGATAATTTTTTTCATTGTAAGATAGCAAGGAATTGAATTTCTTCCTATATCCAGCACCAGAGTGTCAAGCGATGGCTACAAATGGAGGAATTATAAATTTCTTTGGAAATTCCATAATATTCAACTAAAAATGGTGGAATATGTATTAAATATCTCAATGATTTTCATTCCAATGGGTGGTGTTGATGTTTTAATAGGAGTTCAATGGTTACAATATTTGGTTACGATAGCTTTTAATTTTCAAGAACTTTTCTTGAAAAATTTTTTGGAAGGAAAGGAATTCATTAAGAGGTATCGCAGGGAAACTGGGAAATATAATCAACTCTAATGAAATGAAAAAGCTTCTAAAGAAAGAAAAATGAGGGGTGATTGAAAATTTATGCTCACAAGAGTTTCAAACATCGAAATCATTTATTTATCCATATCTCCAAAAAAACTTGGATAGTTATTCCAAGGTATTTGAGACTCCCAAAGGCCTCCCACCTATTTGTGATCATGATCATGTTATTCATTTGATTCCAAGAAGTGTTCCTCCAAACATCAGACATTATAGATATCCCTATGGCCAAGAGAGAAAATTTGAACATATGATTCCAAAAATGCTAGAGGCCAGTATAATTCAACCTATTCAAAGTTCTTTCTATGCTCCAGTAGTAATTGTGCACAAGAAGGACAAATCATGGAGCATGTGTCCTAATTATAGGGAGCTCAAAAATCTCACTATTAAAGATAAATTTCCGATTCATGTCATATATGAATTATTGGATCAATTACATGGAGAAATTTACTTCACCAATTTGTCCCTCCATTCAAGATATCATCAAATTAGAATGAATATTGAAGATATTCTGAAAACAAAATTTAGAACTCATGAGGGTCATTATGAGTTTTTAGTCATGCCTTTTGGCCTTACCAATGCACCTTCTACATTTCAAGGGTTGATGAATTCCATTTTCAAACCCTTCCTTAGAAAATTTGTGTTAGTATTTTTTTATGATATACTAATCTAGAACATGTCTTGGAAGGATCATGTTCAACATGTTGACACAGTGCTCAAAATATTGAAGGAGAAAAAATTATATGTAAAAACCTCCAAATGTTTCTTTGGAGTACATGAGGCAGAATATCTGGGTCATATTGTATCTCATGAGGGTGTTAAGGTAGACCCTAACAAAAACAAAGCCATTAACGAATGGAAAATACCCACAACCCTAAAGCATCTGCAAGGATTTCTCAGGTTAACAGGGTATTATCGTAAGTATGTTAAGAATTATGTGAGAGTTGCAGAACCTCTAACAAAATTATTGAAGAAAGATGCATTTTCTTGGACTCCAGAAGAAATTAAGGCCTTTGAACATCTTAAAGAGGAAATGTGCCAAGCACCATTCATAGCTATGCTAGACTTCACAAAAACCTTTATTATGGAATGTGATGCCTTAGGAAATGGAATTGGTAGTGATTTAATGCATGAAGGAATACCCATTTGTTATAAGTCAATTTGGGCATCATCCCCCATGACCTGGTGAAACTGGACATCATCACCAAGAACAAAGAAATAGGGTCTATCATCCCCTTACATTTCAGTTGCTATATGCCCTAAGAGTCTAAAAATTCATTCATGGATTCTATGGGGAAACTTCCAAGATTTGAAGTATATGTTATATCAATTATATACTCACCAATGCAACCTATAAAGGGACTAACAATTTTGCATATGCAACATCCTCCATTCAAGGGTTCACTGCAATGCACTTCGCGACATTCAAGAGTGTGTTGGCCACCTCGGAGCGGAATTCTTATTGTTCCGGGAATCTCCACATGGCTAGTGCCTTCTCTAAGAGTCCACATGTGTCAAAATTCGAATCCAAGTGTCCATATAACACCTCTAAACTTGGGAACATGTCTTGCATATTATTAGAAAGTCATTCATTGAGAAAATACCATCAGTTTCCCTATAAATTGAGAAAAAATCCTTGTGCTAGGGAGGGAATAATTTTGGTAAAGAAATGTTGTTGGATTCTCATTTTAGAGAGTGAAAGTACTGATATGTTGTTGGTGTGATGTTAGATGTGATGATGTTGGGATGAAGATGGAGCTGACGGAAAAAAATCGATCATTAGTTGTAACCTCCCCCTTCTACTCCTTAATAAATATTGTTGTTCATTTTCCCATATATGTATCTCTTTATGTTTCTATTTCTCATGCAATGGATTCTTGAATGATATATGTGTTTCACATCTAATAAATTTGAGTGTTTAAGAAAGGTAGATATATGTACATGGATGTTTTTTTCTCTTCTTTGTTTATGTTTGCAGGAATCGATCCAGTGATCTGAGTTGGATTGAGATCGACAACAACAAAGACAAAATGAGAAGAATAAGCACTTGGATCACAAGTAGGTTCTTTCATCATTCTGTGTATCTGCTTATTTTAGAGAAAGTGATAGAAAAGTGTTTCTTATGTTGTTCTAAGTGCCTAGCACCACACTTAGGGAATTTGATTTATCCGTAGATCACAATTCTGCATAACAAATTGGCGACACCACTGAGGAGTATCCTATCATTCTTGGCATTTTTTCCTCTACTAATCCTCATCAGCAACATCTACTTTCAGTTATTAGACTTTTGAATGAAGTAATTCCATTAGAAGTGTGTTCTGTAGCTTGCATTTTCAATCACTACTGTGCCCAATGCATTGTTGGTCAAGACACAGTGCACTATAGTGCACTATCTCCCACTCAGGGGTGCACTACAACGCACTGTCTCCCCTTAGAGACTGCGTTGCCCACTTAGCCAACCAAATTCCATTCAATTTTTTCATTGCTATCATTGTTAGCCATTTTTTCATTGTATTCTCAACTTTCTAATACCTCTTAGAGACCATTAAACTTTCCAGATTCTTCCTCCTTCCAAAAGTAAATTTGTTCAATGTCTCTTTAGTGTTTTTCTTTATCATTGGCAAATCAAATTCAAAGTATTTTATTTCTGAATTAGATCCATTTGTTTTCGAAAGGAAATTTTCGTTCCATTCTTCATTTCCTGTAGGAAAAATTGTAGTTCCATTCTTCATTTTTCCTAAAAGAGAAATTGTTGTTAAATTCCTCATTTCTCAAAGAAGAAAACACTTGATTTTGTTGATTTGATGCATATAGTTTCCTTTCTTGCATTGACATTAAGGGAGCTGAAAAGAAAAACATGCATGTGCATATAGTGAATTTTGTGTGTTTCATAGGAAAAAGTTAGGAAAGCTACATTTTAGTTTGTGCTCTTTTTTGTTTGCTCTAAAAGTTGATTTCTCTTTCCCTTAGTAGCTAGGATTTTCATTGAAAAAGATAAAATTGAAAATTTTTCTTATCATTTTAGTTTGAATTTTTATGAATTTCCATCACATCATGTGGTGAACCTCAAAGACAAACTTTCTAAACAAGATCAACATAAAATTTACATCAATTTACCTAAGAAAGAATTGGAACCATAATGATAACATTTAGAAGGTCTAGGCTAGAGACGTGTTTCGGCGTCATTAAACATAGTTGTTGTCGCTAACTTGTCTGCGATACATTCCAAGAGTGATACCTCACTCCATGTACATAAGTATCGAAGCTTGTCCACACGTACCTTCGGGTATATATGCTGGTGTTCTAGTACAAAAAGTATAAGGGGGTGCTCTCACTGTGAAATTTCGCATTAGACAATGCTAATACGGACTTGGGCCTCAACGTACCTTCGGGTATATTTGGGAGGATAGCTTTAGGTTGTTGTCCATCCATAGTGAACCAAGTCGGTCACCTTGTAACTTTTGATACACCAAACACAACATTTGGTGTGATTACCTGCTCGTACTTCTTGGTTCGCCAGGAGGTATTTTGTAGTTCACAATTACTTGGTAAACCTTTTTACTAGAATTACCCTTTTATTTTTTTATTTTTTTTTTGTCATAAAATAAATTAGTGATCATGGAAGAAGAACATCCCTTTCCCTGTCATTTTCGTAGAATAGCACTGAAACCACCTTTACCACCTGAAGCCATTTCTGGTTAGCGAAGGCGATATCGCTTTACCAAAACTAGTACTATTACTACCTCTAGTGCGAAATCATCCTCACATATACCAAAGTCGGCTCAAGTTTTTTCTACAAATCTTGGTTCATCTACTGTTGTCGAGACTGAGTCCTCACAACTACCTGTGGTCACAATCCATCTAATCAGCGAGACTATACCTCCCGAACCCGACGTTGATTTGGATCTTGTCACTTTTTTTTACAGAACATCTAAATCCCGAAGTCAAACGACTAGAATTTGTTCCTGTATCGGCTGACCCACAATCTATTGTAGCCATTGAGCCTCCCATATCGCACAGTCAACCTCCTAAAAATACTTTGGGCCCAACAGTGAAATCCTTCCACCTGGTTTAATTTCGATTGAAGAAATAACACAAGAAGAAACACCTTTAACTCCAACTCATTTTGGGGAGGAGCTTTACCTGTACGAGTCTTTTCCTCAATCACCTTCCTCTACTTTTGTTAATATTTTTTCCCTTCGAGTTCACATAGATCCAATAGTGTATACATTTGGTTGAATAACCATGCCTGATCCAACATCTTCAGCTAGACCATCTATTCCAGTTGCGACAACACCTTCTCTTACTACTCCATCGATGTTCACAACATCACCAAAGACAAATTTATATGGTGGCCCTTCTGTCCCACCTGGATACCAATATTTATTTGGAACCTTCTTTGGTGCATCCTCAAACCCATGGACTTCACCAATGTCATCATCTGGTATTCTATCTAGTAAATATATAGTGAGTACTAAATGACTTGATCCTTTAATACATCATCAAGGCAATATCAAGCTGGTCCATCTGGGTATATTCCATCCAGTACCATCTCAACTGGACTCCCTGCATTTGGAGAACAATATTTTCCATCTTATTATACTCCTCATGCTGAGGGGAAACCTATGGTCACCCATTTTGATAGTACTCCATCATTATTTGTTCATCCTAATGTCGGAATAAATGTTTGTCAGTGGCAGCCCACTCTACCCATCCAACCACAGACGGTTGTACAATTGTATCAACCGGTTCAACCTGTTGCACCCACATCTACTCCGCTTGTTAATACATTCTTACCCCTATTACAGACTCAAAATGATGTACCTCAACCATCTCAGGCAGGTCCTTCAACCTAATACCCTCAATTATTAGACCCTTAGACTCCAACTCCTTCAGCTGGTTTACAACAACCACCTGTATCCAAAATTATTTATTCACAAGCTGGATTACCATATTATGGGATGCCACAGCAGCAACCAAGCTATACCTATCCACAACCGAATCCAAGCTATCCTATTTTGGGTTATAATATTGGTGGATAGACCCCTTGGCAGCCACAAGCGCAAATGCCACAACCTTCATTTCAACAAGTAGTGTACCTAGGTTTTGGTCAACAGAATCCTCAAGCATTTTCTTTTCAAAAAAACCCTTATCTAGGGTACCAGCAACATATTCCTTATTTTTGTTCTCAAAGGTCTTTTTCCCAAGAAATTCAATCCTACCCTGGCTATGCTCAACCTAACATAAATAGAAAGTTTCCTTTTATTTCAACTTTAGAGTTACCATATTTAAACTGGCTCACCAATGATCCAATCAACTATGCTCCTTGGTGGTTGATGATACCTCATAAATTACCCTTGGATATTACTAAGTTCAATGGAGACCTCGGGGAAGACTCATCGATGCATGTTATGACTTATCATTTGTGGTATTCATCCAACTCCATAAATGATGACTCCATTCGACTACATATTTTCCAGCATACACTCACTGGTCCAGTCGCGAAATGGTACATTGAGTTACCAAGGGCTTCATTCGATAATTTCACTGCCCTATATAGTATATTTTTGACCCACTTCTAGTTACCCATATGATATGAAACTAGAACGGAACTCTTGACTAATTTTAAACAGACTAATGCTACTCACATTTATGATCATATTAATGAGTGGCGTCATCATCATAGAATGGTTAAGACATTTGTTCCTGATCAACTCCTTACTGAGTGGTTCATTATGTCCCAGTTACCATCTATAACTGACGATGTGTCTAATGGTGGCATTTTCACTGAAGAGTAGGTCATTTCTCATGCCTAGTACTTATATTTGATTTATACTTATTTTCGCACGCTCTACGAGAAAATTCCTAATGCGTCGCGATCTAATTTTACTATTCCTCCTTCATCTAAGGACTCTCATGTCGAAGATGGTAGGATCGGTACTGCAAGCACACATCACCCTACTGCATCTGATCTTGCACCTTCTTCCAAAATCCATGCCGTGTCATCTGACAAGGGAAAAAGTGACAAGCGACCTGGAAGTAAGAAAAATGGGAAATCAAAGGAAAAGAAAACTTCTACCCCACAGGAACGATCATCTAATCAATCAACTAGAAATCAGAAACCTTTCTACCCATGTATAATATGTAATGAGGAGAACTTTATTCGAGACTGTCCTCACTGCGCCAAAGTCTCAAAATTGGTTAACACCTCACATGCATCCGTAGTGTTAACAGATCCATTTCTGGATCCGGACACAAATTTGGTTGCTACAGATCCATCTTCTAGTTACCAAGTGCTTATGTTGTCTATCATGAAGCC
This sequence comes from Pinus albicaulis, assembly GCA_034641835.2. Taxonomy (NCBI): domain Eukaryota; kingdom Viridiplantae; phylum Streptophyta; class Pinopsida; order Pinales; family Pinaceae; genus Pinus; species Pinus albicaulis. The sequence continues at coordinate 114,350,064 of CM076572.1, forward strand.
ATCGACTAATGTTTTGGTGTCAACTCATAATAAATTTTATGATAGTTAGGCTACTGATAAACCTACTATCTTGACCATGAATCCATCTATGGAATCGATAGCACCAACTACTATTCCTAAATTGACGATAAAGCCACCAAAAGGAGTCGTTCATAAATCAACATTTAATGCACGATCCCGAGCCACACAAAATTATAATATAGTTGAGGATTTGGCTCAATCCCCTTCAACTACGTCAGCACTTGAGGTGCTTCAAAATTTTCCCTCCCAGAAGCAAGATTTGTTGTCGGAAATTGGTGGAATCGATCTGATAGATTCCAATTTTGTAGTCTTTAATCATACGGACTATGTGTTGCAATAACCAACAAAATTAGCATTCTCCATCCAATAAATTTTCCCAATCACCTCATTCATCATACTATTATTGATGAGGGAGAATGTACATGCATTATGTCTCTAAACTACTAGAATTCACTTGGCTCACCGCACCTATCTCAATTGCTTATGATGTTGAAAGCTTTCGATAGATGTACATATAAGCCTTGCAGTATTATCAATAACCTGCATGTTGAAATAGGGGGGAAAACAGTTAATGTTGAAGTTGAGGTCATTGACGGACCCCTTGATTACAACATTTTACTCGGAAGGCCATGGATATACGCTATGAATGTGATCGTCTCTACATATTTTATAATGATCGCCTTTCCACATAAAGGTGTCATCACAGTCTTCAATCAACCATCCTTATTTGCCTCCAGTTCCCGGGTAACTACAAGCGTTCCATTAGTTCACTCACCCAAACTTGCACTTTAGAACATTGGTGTAGGACTCTTAAAGGATTCTACCCTCATGGGAACCTTTGCATTACCGCCACCTGTGATGTCTGCAAAAATTGGAAACATAGAGACCTGCTACATGATATCTTCCACTCCATCTGGCTTAAGGAAGATTACGAGTGACTCTAAAGTTGTTATGTTTGATGAATTTCTGCTGCCTAGCCCAATTGAGCTAGCATAACAACCAATCTACATGGTTTGGGTAGCGAATCTGAAATCATCATCATCGGTCGTTTGGGTTGACCATTCACTAGATTTTGGTACTCCATCTGATCCTTTTTCATCCACTTTCTTGACATATGAGAATATTGTGGAATCCATGTTGCAAGAAGGAGAACCATGGGAAGATCATCATCATTGCTCCCACCTTCAGGATTATGAAGAAGATAACCTTATTGAACTATATCACCCATCGATCAAAACATTATTTTTGAATTCTTTTCCCATTAATCCAATCGAATCCAAACAAAATTTAACAAATATTGAAGAAACCATTTCCATAAATATTTCAACCAAACCCCGCATTGTAGAAAACATTCATGTTGGCATGTCTTGTTGTCCATCAGAACTCGAAACATACCGCTCTCTCTTTCGTGAATTCTGTGATGTATTTGCTTGGTATTACGAGGAAATTCCGGGCATAGATACTAGTATCGTTGAACACACCATTAATATGCACCCTAATGTCAAACTGGTACGTCAACGCCTTCATCCTGTTCATCTGAAGAAGGCCTCTACCATTAAAGTAGAAGTTGAAAACCTTTTGCGTGCTAGTTTTATTTACATTGTTCCGTTAACTGCGTGGGTTTCCAGCATTGTTCCTGTTATGAATAAATAAGGGACAATCAGAGTGGGTGTCGATTATCGTGATGTCAATATTGTTGTCTAAAAGACAATTATCCTACTCCCTTTATCAACCAGATTATTGATAATTGTGCTGGATGCGAAATCGTTTCATTCATGGATGGATTTTCTGGCTACAATCAAATCAATATTTGTCCATAGGACCAATATAAGACAATATTCATCTATCCCTGGGGCACATTTCATTATCGGAAACTCCCGTTTGGTTTTAAGAACACTAGGGTAAACTTTTAGAGAGCAATGGATTATGATTTCAATGACATCAAGCACATTTTTCAACCCTATCTAGATGATTTACTCGCATTCACAAAACTATACTGATCACTCGATGCATTTGAGAGTTATATTCTTACGTTGTTGACACTACAAAATACGCCTCAATCCAAATAAATGTGTTTTTTGTGCTGGTCTTGGTCATTTTCTAGGATTCGTCGTCTTAAAAGAAGGAATTCGAATCAACCCACTGAAGGTCTAGGCCATTCTTGATTTGCCTGTGCCATCAAGTTTACTTCAGTTACAAAAAATTCAGGGAAAGGCTAACTTCCTAATTAGGTTCATACCCAACTACGCTGAAATGGTTAAAGGATTTACTCGACCCTTGATAAAGGGGGATTCCCTTCCATTCAGATAAGGTTGCGCAAGCTTCTTTTGATGTTGTCAAGGATACACTTGTCCAGCGTCATTAATGTATCCCCCCAATTATCAGAGTGATTTTTCTTATATATCGACGCGGCTGATATGACCATTGATATGGTATTGGTCCAAGTAGAAAATGGGATAGAACATCTGATCTATTATATGAGTCGTAATCTCAATGATACATAAGTGAAGTATTCATATGTAGAAAATCTTGCCTTGGCAGTCGTTCAAGTTGTCCAAAGATTCTCAACTATATCCTGTTCTAAAAGACCATTTCCATGACTTACATCTTATCACGTTAATTGCTGGGGGGAAAGTACTCAAAATGGATTTTCATTTTGTAGGAGTTTGATTTGGAATTCATCAAATCCAGGTCAAAGAAGTCTTTAGTCTTAGTTGAGCTTCTCTTTTACCTTCCCTCTGATAGTACTGCTACTACATCAGAACCATCTATTCCTGATGAGTCTCTGTTTATGATTGGATCATCTGATCCTTGGTATAGGTATTTTATCATTTATCTCTAGACCCAGACTTTTCGGCCTGATACCTCTTGCTCTAACCAGTGACGTATTCGATACCAAGCCAAATATTATCTAATCGTTGGCGATACACTTTATCATTGTGGTGTCGATACGATTTTAAGGAGGTGCCTCACTCATGAGGAGGTCGAAAAGTTTTTAAATGATTATCATATTGGGGCTTGTGGTGGACACGTGTCTTGATATGCTACCACGTAGAAGATACTCCATAGCGCTTACTTTTGGCCTACATTATCTTGTGACTGCATCCTCGCAGTCAGAAGTTGTCATGCATGCCAGATATTTGATCGTGAAATCAGAAACCATCAGCACCGATGCATCATGTTATCTTTGTGGGACCATTTGCAAAATGGGTCATTGACTTCATAACCTCTAACCGTTGTTCATCTGGGGGGCATGGTTATATTGTTGTCGCGGTAGACTACTTTACCAAGTGGTCCAAAGTGATGCCTACATTTAATAACACAGGACAAACAACTGCATTATTTTTCTTTAATCATGTTATTTCATGGTTTGGTGTTCCATAGGCTATAGTCACAGATCATGGTTCGCATTTTGGAAATCATATGATGAATGATTTGACTACCAAATTAGGATTATCCCATGATAGTTCTATTCCTTATTATCCACAATCAAATGGACAAGTTGAGGCTATTAAAAATATTCTCAAACAAATTCTTCAACAAATGATAGGAGTTCATAAACAAAATTGGAATTTAAACATGTATTCAACCTTGTGGGCATATCAAACCTCAGTGAGAAATGCAACCTCATTTACCCCCATTCAATTGGTCTATGTTATGGAAGTTATCTTGCTAATCCAATGTGAATTACTTTCGTTAAAACTCGCAATCGACTTGTTACCTGACACCTCTATTGAAGACTCTGCGTCTTTTTAACCTCATACATCTTGATGAAACGCGTCTTGAAGCTGCATTGGCCAATGAAGTGCATAAGAGACGTATAAAGGCGCAATACGAAAAGCATGTTGAGCCTCACATCTTCTCATAGGGTGACCTGGTCCTTCTTTATGATCAGGAAGCTGATGTAATAGGTATAGGGAAGTTTGAGCCGTTATGGCATGGCCCCTATATTTTCAAAATATTTCTTGCTAAGGGTGCTTACGAGTTGGTAGATTACGATGGAATTCCATTGGCACATCCCCGAAATGGGTTGTGTATGAAATGTTACTATGCTTAAACATGAGCATAGTAAACTGTTGTATTATATTTTATATATGTTGTTGATTTGAATTTACTGTCTTAGTTTTGTTTTCTAGAGTTTTCTTGAAGTTAGTAATCCACTTTACATTTCATCGCAGATGTCTAAATCTTTGGAACTAATTCGTTGGGTATGCTAATGGTGTTAGTCGTAGTACGCAGAATCTATAATCTGCAACGTGGGCCATTTTCGCTCCGAACGACGAGCTAGTGAGTTTTAAAGGGATTTTTATCGGTCGATATACAAACAATATCACTGAGTATAGCACGTTGATCAAAATTCTCTTTGATGACATTTCTTTTGTTATTAACCGCATCATCATTAGGTTAGACTCACAACTTATGGTACTACAACTTACTAGTGTTTATATTGTCAGAAATCCAACACTGCATCGTATGTTCCTAAGAGTTCGACTTTTGGAAAGACATTTTGATTTCATTCAATATCAACAAATTTCTAGAAACTTGAACACATTAACTAATTCCTTCGTGAATTATTTTATAAACAGATATTTGCAACACATGTAAAGACATATTTTCAATTCAAATGACATATTTGTATAGGATTGCGTAATAAACATAGGAAAACACTGAAAACAAATAGATAGATAGTTATAGGTTTCTACAAAATTTGTGCCCAAGACACATTGGTCATCTTACCTCAAAATGTAGCAACATGTCAAAATTTAACTAGTGGTGCTCATGATAACATGCTACTGATCTAGATATCCTATGAAGTAACCGCATCCAATGGTTAGGAATGCCAATAGTATGGCGATGCAGTCGCATGGGTAACTCTTTGATCTGGAAATCTGGAATCCCAAAGGACAACCCCTGTATGTGCTACTCTAGCTCAGCAAGAGTCTTAGCCATATCCAAATCTTGAAGGACTACTCTCCCGACAGCCCTCTCTACTGGCTCATCTACTCCTTACTCTGGCTATCCCACTGGTTGAACTCGCCTAGATTTGCATACATCAAAACTTTAGTTTAGCCTTGGGAAAACATCACAATAAAAAAAACATATATAAACCTTCGAAAAATTAAAAAACATGATCAAAACATTCTTACCAATTTCACCCCATTGAATGCCTTCTGTTAAAGCTAAATCTAGATATCCTTAGAATTCAATGCCTGCATATGCATAATCATCGATGTTGATCATCTGTCGCCTGAACCAGGCAAAGAATGCAGTCGAGATCATGATGGTCAATTTACCAGCATGTCTAGCCATCAATTCTACCCATCTCTCATCCTTGGATCTCAAGGGTTAGATATACCCCGCGTCACATGTTGAGGCTGCATCAATGGAATCTTCTCTAAGGCAAAATAAATGAGGATCGAACCATAGTTGAAATTTTTCTTCCTTCCTCCCTTTTCCTTGCTCAGCTATTCTTTCATTTGAGAGAGTACAGCTTCAGCCCAGTTGAAAATTATTGGTTCCAAGCACTCTAGTGCATACTGCATGTAAGATTTTTTTACTACGTGTAGTGTAGCGGTACTAGCAAGCTTTGTGATCATGAATAAGATGGTTCTCAATGGAAAATCACAAACATCATGGATGTTTATTTTCCCATCCTTACTAGGTTGAACCCCTGGATTGTAATACTGCAATATATTATCTCTCGTTGTCTCTCCTCCGAGAGCAGACCCTAAAAGAGAAATGGACAGGCCTCTCCTCGATAATCCTGTGATAAAATAGATATCTTCCACTAAAATTGGGACCGCTTTGTCCCCAATATGAAATGCTTCTATTGTTGGATCCCATGAATGAACAAGGAACTCCAATAGTTCCATCTGTTGCCTCATACCTAATAGTATGAAGTACTTCAGCAACCCACAGACTCTGAGGGCTCTTATAGTACCCAGATCATTTAGGGAAATCCTATTTTGTTCCTCATTTTCTCTGTCCCTCCATGTAATCATCATTTTGGTCCATTGAATCCCTGAAACATAATAATAAGACTCATAAGCACCCATTTCATGCAAAAAACCAAGAAACGTTTGGGCACACTACAAAGGAAAAAAATGTAAATTGCACCCAACGCACCCCTGGTCAAAGTATAGTGCATTACAAGTGCACCTAGCCTTCAATTCTAGTGCACTGCAATGTGCCTTTCGACATTCAAGGGTGTGTTGCCCTATGTGAAAAATAAATTTACCCTAAGGGTCCCAAATACCTAAAAAATTGCAATGAAATCAAACATAAATACTACTGAAGGAAAGAGGAGGTTTATAACTCCAACTTGGATTGAACAATGAGGAAAACCGTCCACAGAATCGATCGCAATCAACTGTTGATGTTTGAGGGAAAAAACATGTTCGCAGCTCCAAAATCCAAATGGTAACTTTCAAATGGTAAAAATGAACAGTAAAACTTTTTTAATTAGTCATTTATTTTAAAATCATATTTATTGTTGTGACGATGGTTCTTATTCATTTTTTTACCATGAAACAAGTATTTTTAATCCATTTTATGTTGTTCTAAATAGGTTTAGAGTTGACATAGCAGATTAGTCATGCACACTTATACAAGAATGGTTTGACCACAAAGTCTACTTTTATCCTTATTTTTCGATCTTTGATAAAAATGAAAAAGGACTTGAAGTGCACCTTTATCTCATTTTCGAGCTTCGATAACGACGAAAAAGGAACCCCTAAAGTCTTCTTTTAGCTCTTTTTAGACTCCAATAATGTGAAAATATTGCCGAGCACTTGTCTTTTCTAGCTCGTAAAAGTAAATGAAACGACATATACTCAGTATAAGTTTAACCCTTTTCCGGTCCGAGATATATTATTTAAGAAAAAGGAAAACTTTAGTCAAACATGGCTAGGAGGTTCTCTCAGATATCATTTTACACTTTTTCGGATCTGAGCGATAAATTTACGAAAAAGGACTGATGGAGTTTTCTTATTTCCTCTTTTTTAAACTCTCTAAATATGAAAAGGGATCGGGTTGTCACCTTTCGTTAGGCTCATTAAAACATAAAATAGTGGTGGGCTTGTCGATCAAGGCAAGAATCGAGTTTCATTTATCGCTAGACTGGTTAAATTATTAAATAGTGATGCATATTCACCTGAAGGGTTTAATTATAGATCAGGCATATGTTATCCTCCTCAAGATTGTTAAAAAATAAAGAGGTACTCGTTGACAAATGACTGGGGAAAATTTGGGAAAGTGAACAGAACTTTTACGGTAGTAGGTCGCTCTTGAACTTGACACTTTACTCCATCATTGTGACTTTTCGGTTGGGTAATACTCTTGAAGGTTCATTCATACCTATGGTTCATAATACCTTCACTTTGGTTTTGGGTTAATGATGCCAACTCATCTCATTGTCGCCGATATGTTCAAGAGAAGTCATCCAGTGAATACTCATCTTTCTGCAATACTCATAAACCTTTATTTTCATGACACTCATCCCTGAACATTTCTATATCAAGTCAAATTTTGTCTCCGAAATCAGTAACTCCCATTTCGCGATAAAGTGGCTTCTTGTCAACATCAAATCATAATGCAGGAAGTTTACATAGAAACATTATCTTCTAGTACCATGAGGCTTGTTACAACATCGACAATACCCTCGCTTCCGGACCTTTGACTGAAATATTTTTTTGGCATTCGACATCAAATCATCTATTCACGCCTTGCAAAATGTATTGTAATACCTTAAGAGCCATTAACATCAATGGTGGTTCTCTCGCGTTTGTTAACAACTCACATCATTAGCTAGTAATCGAATGATGTATTACCGTGTTCGAATACAAATCATATATTCACATGGCTACACTTGTACCCAAACGATTGAGTGAATGAGATAAGAAGACCCCGGATCTAGTTTTAGCCATCCGAGCTGCGATTTCAAGATTGTTGTACACATCATCTGTACGGTGACCTTACATACATATCTTCATCCGAGCATTGGCCTATATCTATAAGCATGTCTGTATTGTGCAACATTCGAATGTAGACAACTTTTTGCACTATGTACATGTTATTGGATAGTATATGTGCTAGGCATGGGAATGCCTCCCTCAGAAATTTTTGATCAAGATGAAAATATCATGATGTAATGTATTTTAAGGTTGATGTAGGTCGCCACTCCACTTCAGTTCCAGCTCATCACATCGTAAAGCATCTCATTCAAATATATTATTATTATTTTGACTTCATGCTTTAGGGGGCAGCTATTATAGGTCAATTTGGGCACCATCCCCCATGACCAGGTCAAACTGGACATCATCCCTAGGACGAATGAAATAGGGTCTATCATCCCCTTACATTTCAGTTACTATATTCCCTAAGAGAAGAACAATTCATTCATGGTTTCTATTGTGAAATTTCCAAGGTTTGAAGTATATGTTATATCACTTATAGACTCACCAACGCGGCCTCTAAAGGGACTAACTTCATATGCAGCATCCTCCATTCAAGGGTGCACTGCAATGCACTTTCTAACATTGAAGAGTGCATTGGTCACCTAGGAGTTGAATTCACATTGTTTCAGGAATCTCCACATGGCTAGTGCCTTCTAGAAGAGTCCATATGTGTCAAACTTCGAATCCAAGTGTCCATCTAACACGTCTGAACTTGGGAACATATCTTTCCTATTATTATAAATTCATTCATTGATAAACTACCATCAGTTTCTCTTTAAATTGAGCACAGATCCTAGTGCTAGGGAGGGAAGAATTTTGGTAAAGAAATGTTGTTGGATTGTCATTTGAGAGGGTGAAAGTATTGATATGCTACTGGTGTGATTTTGGATGTGATGAGGTTGGGATGAAGATGGAGCTGGTGGCAACAAATCGATCATTGGTTGTAACCTCCCACTTCTACTCTTTAATAAGGATTGATGTTCATTTTCCCATGTATGTATCTCTTTATGTTTCTATTTCTCATGCAATGGATTCTTGAATGATATATATGTTTCACATCTAATCGATTTGAGTGTTTAAGATAGGTATATATTTTTATATGCATGTTGTTTGATGTTCTTTGTTTATGTTTGCAGGAATCGATCCAGAGATCTTAGTTGGATTGAGAGTGACAAAAACAAAAACAGAAGGAGAAGAATAAGCACTTGGATCACAAGTAGGTTTTTCATCATTCTGTGTATCTGCTTATTTTATAGAAAGTGATAGAAAATTCTTTCTTCTGTTGTTCTAAGTGACTAGCACCACACTTAGGGAATTTGATTTACCTGTTAATCACAATTTTGCATAACACCATTGCTTTTGAAATCCATCCAATCAAAGCGAAGTATTTACGGAAACCTATTTATGAGAAGGAAATGTTGGCAATACAACATGTAATAAAGAAATGACGACCTTACCTAATGGGAAGACACTTCAAGGTAAAAAAAAATCATGATAGTCTTAAATACATTTTGGAACAAATATTATATTTAGAAGAGAAGAAAAAGTGGGTCACAAATATTTTGGGTTATGACTTTCAAATCATTTACAAAAAGAGGGAAGTTAAATGTTGTTGTAGATGCAATCTCAAGAATGGATGAGGATGTGGAAGAATTTATTTGTGTCATTTATATTATCCAACCAGATTGGATAATCGAAGCAAGGGAGGAATGGAAGAATGAAGAATAAGTGTGGAAGCTCATTCAAAAGTTGTAGCAAGATCCCAGTACATCTGATACACTTAGCTGGAAAAATTATTCATTATGGTACAAAGATCACTTATATATTTGTAAGAATTCCCAACTAAAAAAAAAGATTATTTTGGAATTGCACACCTCTCCCTTAGGAGGACACTCAGAATTTTTAAAAACTTAGCACATGGTCAAGAAGGATTTTTTTGGGATGGCCCTAAATCTGATATTCAAAAGTTTGTGGTGAAATGTTTGGTCTGCCAAAAAAATAAAGTTGAGACAATTAAGACCCCAGGTCTGCTACAACCTTTATCCATTCGAAGACAACATTGGGAGGAGATTTCAATGGATTTTCATTAGGGGAATTTTGAGGTCTAAAATGGGCCTCCTAAGGAAATTATAAAATAACAGTGGAAATAATAAAATAATATTAGATTACATCATAAAATTTTAGAAGGAAAAAAAAGAAAAAACTACTTTTTAAACTCGTATTTTCAACTTATCTCCCTATGGGTTTGATCCAATTTCAAGCGGGAGCACTCTTTGAATGCAGGATTTGATTCATCATCCAAGGAGTACCCATGTTGCATACTTTAAATGGACGTTGCTACATGAAAAATGAGAAATACATGAAAAACTGCAATCACATTTTTCATGTATTTCTCATTTTTTGTGTAGCGGCGTCCATCAAAAGTATGCAACATGGGTACTCCTTCGATGAGGAATTAAATCTTGCATCCAACGAGTACTCCTCGAAATTTGAGTAAAACCTTAGTGAAACAAGTTGAAAATACAATTTGAAAAAGTAGTTTTATTATTTTATTATTTTTTAATCTTTCTACTTTTTTACCCCAAAAATGGTGAATCATCCCCTATGGTTGACATCATCATATTGAATCATATTGGTTCTTATAAAATTTATTTTGGTTTTACATTTCTCTTAGGAGGCCCATTTTAGACCTCAAAAGTTCTCTAATGATCACAGGTTTACACAAATCTGAAGGAAAGAGTGTCATCATGGTGGTAGTTGATAAACTTACCAAGTATGCACACTTTTGTGCATTATCTCATTCATTTAAAGCAAATACAATTTCTACTTCATTTATGGAAACAATTCAAAAGCTACATGGAAACCCAAATATCATTGTAAACGACAGAGATCCCATTTTAACTAGAAATTTTTGGACGGAATTTTGTTCTTGTCTAGGTACTCAACTAGATCATACATCATCTTATCGTCCTCAATTTGATGGGAAAAATGAGATAGTGAAATAATATTTGGAATGATATCTTCATTTCTTTGTATCTGATAAAAAAACACAATGGGTCAAGTGGTTACCTATGGATGAATGGTGGTGTAACACTTCCTTCCATACTGTAGCAAAATGACCTGATTTATGGAACTTTATGAATATCATCAATTGTCCATCACATCATCTTTAAGAGAAAATTCTAAGGTTCAAGCAGTGGTAGACCACATCAAGCATCAACAACAAGTTCTCCAACTCTTAAAAGATAAAATCACTTTGGCGTAGAATTGAATTAAACAACAGCAAGATCAACATCACAGCGAAATAAGTCTTGATGTAGGCGACTAATTATTTTTACAGCTACAACCATACAAAAAAATGTCCCTCAAGAAAGCTAAGAAGGATAATAAATTATCACCAAAGTACTATCATCCTTACAAGTTGTTGCAATTTTTTTTTACTATGGCAAACAAATTTTCCCAAGCGCACATCATTTTCCAAGGTTCATGCTTAAATAAGGTTATAGGTGACAAAATCCTAATTCAAACAATATTGCAAGAACTTGATGAGGAAGGAAAAATCATATTAGAACCTGAAGAAGTCACAGAAAATATAACTCGATAACTATGAAATCGATCAAATTTATAGTATCTCATTAAGTGGAAGAACTTACCCATCGAATATTACACATGAGATGATGAGAATTTTATACAGAAGCATCCAAAACTACTCAAGTATTGATGAAAACATTTTTTTGAAGGAGAGGGGCACGTTAGGTCCCTATAATAATAGTGTAGCCCCTTATTGTTATTTTGTGCCCATGTAGTCCCCATATTGTTTTTATTGTGCCCCATAGAAGCCCACTATTCTTATTGTTGTGCCCTTACATTATTATTTTTATGTAGGCTATAATTATATTGTGGCTCCTTAGACTCATATATATAGAAAGGGGGTTTTAACATTTTAATATTTGAATTTTTAAGTTATTCATCTATATTTTCTTCTATTTTGTGAGACGGTTACATAACATTGCACCTTTAGATGGAATCTCCTCATCACACATGTGTTCTTAAACATTCCCTTTAGCTGGAATTTTTAATCACTTCAAGTTCCAGCATGGTTGTGTCTTTGCTGCTATATCTGTCTTTGTTGGGGTTATCTATCCCTGTCATGGAAATTCATTTATTTTTTGGGCGCTTTAAATGGTTCTTGTTTATGCTTTTTCTATCAGTAATTGATAGCCTTGTTCGAGGTAATTTCTAGGTTAGAGTTTTTATTTTTGATTTTCCATAAGGAATGGTTTTGCAAATTTTCAAATTAGGCATTGCAATTCATGCAGATGGGGGTTTCAACTAAAGTAATGTGTTTCTATCATCTCAACCTTCAATTCTTTGTCAGGTGGAAGTAATGGACCTAGGATTTTCTCTTTTCCATGTTTTTTATCTAGATTTGTGTACGAAATATAATATTTCATGTTGGAGAAACTAATTTCAACCACCTTCTAAGTGTCATAATTGTCCATCCAAGTGTCATAGTCAATTTTAGTTCAATCCAATTCGGTTGAGTTACAATTGAGCTAAATTTGAGTCATTTATTGTTGATGTCTCTTATGTAATATGTTTAGCTATTTCGGAATATTGAGAGGACTATTTCTAACCTTCTACTAGGTGTCATAGTCGTTAATCCAAGTGTCATAGACAGTTCCAGTTGAGTTTGGTTCGTTAAGTTTCAGTTGATTTTTACTCTAGTTGAGTTTGGTTAGTTAAGTTTTAGTTGATTTTTACTCTAGTCATTTATTAGTGAGGTATCTTATGTAATATTATTGAATAATGAAAATATAGAGACTTCACTCCATTTTTGGTTTGATTTTCTTCTATGTTTTTTTCGCCTCTTTCAATATTTAACATGGTATCACAACTTATTTTGCATAAGACTCCTTGAGAGAAGAAGAGAGAAGAGGCAAGGTTGTATAAGACTCCAAGGAGAGTAGCATTTCAATTTTTTTTGCTCATAGAGAAATAATAGAGTGCATGAAGAGCTTGAGGATGAGAATAGCTTGTGGCCGAAAGGAGTCTGCAACAGAAGTTGGACTTTCACACCTCTAAAAAGGGAATTTGTGACAAAAAACACCAAAATTTTAGAACTAAAAATTCCTAGAGACTTCCATAGTCCTTAAGTTCATACAAATGTGAAAAGCTTCACATCTACACTGTTTTGGTAAGTGCGACAGGGGTGAAAGGTTTCGCATCCTTCTGTGTCTGCAGATGCGACATCAAGTCAGAGAACAAGCATTAAAAAGAGTGTTAGAGAAATTCAAATGCAAGAACCAAGCCAATTGGGAGCACTTATTAAAAAAGGTTAAAAAACAAGGAGCCTCCATTCCATTTTTTTAAAAATAGTACGTATATTCAAAGTATTCTTTAAAAAATCACTGTGGAGATTTCTTTGAATATTACTTAAAAGGCTGAAGAGTCGAATTTCAACATGACCTCAACTTCATATTTTCTAGCATTGAAAAATTCGTAAAAATATAACTTTTTTAGTGGAATCGATACTGTGGTTCCAACTAACACATTTATTAAGATTTCAATGTGAATCAACTTTAAGTACAACCTTATTCATGCACATATTTATGAGTGTGCATATTTAAAACAACGGTGGTATACTTTATAAAATGGCTTATATAATTGAAAAAAAGGGGGCTCATATAAGGGGGCCTGGTCGATTGTTAATTTTTTTAAAGGATAAAAGACATTCAATTATTTTTTTAAAATATGGTTTATTAAAAAAGGGGGCATTATTCAAATCGATTGTGGGAATTATAATATTTAGGTTTGTGAAAATGTTTCATTTGTGAGAAATATTTAGAATGCTTCTATTTCTTCCACGAGAGGATAAAGTAAAGTGTTTTTTACCATTGACCATTTACACAAAGACTACATTGAAGATGGATCCTGCTGTGAAAAACAACCATAGTTGTTAGAGCCAGAGTTGGTAGCTGAATTCGTTTGAAGTTGTACAACAGAGAAGCCACTATGTTTGTAGTATGATTTGCTTGTTCAACGACAATAAGCCAACACTCAACAAATGGGAAAAACCAAGAAGCTAAGACAGTCTAAGCAATACCAAGAGCTATTTTAGATCTATTTGAACGAGTTGGAAGACAAAAGGAAAAATAATTCCTTCAAACTAATTCCAACGACCTACTAGGTCTCATAACAGTCCATCCAGATATCATAATTAGTTTGAGTTCAGTCCAGTTCAGTTGAGTTCTAGTTGAGTCTCACTCCAGTCATTTATTATTTGTATCTCCTATGTAAGCTTATTTAATCTTTGAGATTATTGAGAAATAAACTTTGTTCCACATCTTTCAGTTTTTAACATAATATCAGAGCAGGAGATTGCATAAGACTAAAAAAAAAAGACATTTCAGAAATTTTACACTCACATAAAAAATACTAGAGGTCATGAAGAGCTAAGGTGTGACAAAAAATGACAAACTTACGAAACAATGGATTCCTCCACATTGTTGTAGCCACTCTCTAAACATAGTAGTCTTTAGTGCTACTTTTTGGAGTTTCCAGTGCCAGAATCTGGTGAAACAATTTGAGGTAAAATCTTGATTTCTATTATTTAAACTAGTTTTTTAATTATAAATATAGATTCAGCACCCTAGAAAACCCTTAGGACACTTCGATTGTGCAAGTTACCCATCAAATTTCTGTTTTCAATAAATTCTTCCCTGATTTTAAAGAAATTAGACCGGAAAAATCCACCAGAAACACCTTCAAAAAATCACACTAAAAATAACTCGCTCTCTAAACACATGCACAAAAGGTTTTACAGCCACTATGAGAGGCACGACATCACAATAAAGGAAATGACACGTAAAGTCAAAAGAGCACGAGCACGAGCACAAAGTTTAAAAATTCCACAACAACACACGTGTTAAGCCATGAAGTTTGAAAACTCATATCTATGCTTGTATTAAGTTTTGAACAAGTTACGAAGGGTGATGATGTAATTTTTTCAAAAATATGCTAAGTAGTTCTTAAAAGGCCTTCGTTTTATGTGATTTTTGAAAGTACTCCAATGGCATTGTTTTAAAAGGGCTCTTGTGATTTAAAAAATAAATATGGTTGAAAATTCAATGACCTTTTTTAAAATGACGTTATTAGTCCTTGTTCAAAGGGTCGGCAGGGACTTTTGTAATCGAAATTCTTTGGGATATGAATCAGCGATAAAAATTCAGATGCATAAATTGAAACTAGCCTAAGATTTTTTATATGTTTTTGTTCATTTTTTTGTTGAGCCTATTAAACACTGCAAAAAGTTTCAGTTAACCAATGAAAACCTTCAAAATATTAGAGATCTTATTTGGCCTCTTTTCGAGGCAGAAGTACTCATTTTGAATCAAAAACTTTGTTTAAAAAAGTTTGTTGTCTAACTCATTTTCATATTCCACTAATGCTATTTTTAAAACCTTTAACAGTAAATATTTGTCAAGAGCATTAAAAAAATTAAACCATTTTCGGCTATATGCATGCATTCTTTCCACCTGTAATTATTTCTGATTGCTTAGTCATTATCTCTATCTAAGTCTTAGTACACGTGCTTCTTTTCTTTTGTTCTTTGGTGTTGTACTGCTACACCACCATGTTTTTCCTGCGGCTTTAGAGTAATACCCTATATAACATCCTTCCATGGATCAGATTTCATTAGAGTTTTGTGACATCCTACTAGGGGTCAGGATTCATTAGAGTTTTGTGGAACCCATAATGCTTATAATCAGCCCAACTACACTTTTCCTACACATTGAACGGTACGATACAACTCTTTCTTAAAAATTATGAACTGCTCTGGATTATTAATATTACCCTTTCTTCCATTCTGTCAATTCTCTGTGAGAGATAAAGAAATATATTTTTTTATCGGTGTTATTCATCCATAAAATATAAGTAAACTTCAATTTTACAATTTTTTGGGTTCGAAGATCAATATTCACTGCTAAATTTAGATCATCAGGTCAAAGCATGAGTACTAAGCATGAGTACGTACGCATTTATTTCTGGAGTTGTAAACCCTCTTTTTATCTGAAAAAAATATATTAAAATTTGCTAATAAAATAGAAAATTAGAGACTTATTAATTACATGGCCAAATTATTACAACTTCAAGGTTTTTCTGGTTAATAAATTGGCTAGGCTACTGTGCTAAATTATTACACTTTCATGTTTTCTTATTAAAGTAAATAGGCTAAGGCTATAGTGCTAAATTATTACTCCATGTTTTTCTGGGTTAAATTATTACTAGGTTAAATTATTAGTGCATGGTGTTTTGGGTTAAAGTAAATGGACTTTTCCGAGTAAAAGAAAATGGGTTAAAGAAAATGGACTAGGGCTGTAAAAATCTTGTTACCACAATTCCTTCTTATTTTTCTTTTTCAAATTTAAAAGTTGAAAGTGATTTTTGTTTTTAATTTTAATTTTAATTTTCTTGTAGTATTTTCCCTTTGAGGATAAGTTGTTGTTACCACAATTCCTTCTTATTTTTATTTTTCAAATTTAAAGGTTGAAAGTATTTTTTGTCTTTAATTTTAATTTTGTTTTTTTTCAGTAATTTTCTCTTTGAAGATAAGTTAAAAATAAGTTTGTTGCTACTTGAGTTTAAAGAACCTAGATAATTTGATTTCACCATTCAATCAAATGTAAAACTGTTATTGGATTTCAGTGGAAAAACACCAAAAAAACATTGTAAAAGGATGTCAAAGAAGGTGCATTTTGTTACCTTTTCACCCTACATATGTATCTATTTTCAACTGCCATCCACGATGAAAGACCAATTTTTTTAAACCCAATTGACACACACAAATGAAATAACAACCAGCATGTTGTAGACTAAAAAATATTCCAACAGTGCCTTGGAAAATGAAGTATGTGGACTAATGCTATAAGATTCTAAGTTAGGGAAACAAGTTTTGTGCAACTACCCTTAAGATAATTTCAAGAACTGTTAAAATCTTGACAATTGTGTCATCTCAGAAGATAATTTAGAACTTGAGATGAATGGGAAACAACTAACACTAGAAAAACAAGTTTTGTGCAACTACCTTTAAGATAATTTCAAGAAATGTTAAGAGCTTGACAATTGTGTCATCCTTGAAGATAATTTAAAACCTGAGATGAATGGGAAACAAATAAGACAAAAGATAATTTAGAACTTGAGATGAATAAGAAGCAAATAACAAAAAAAAAAATACGAGATCGAAACAATTCTCCCTTTCTAAGACCTCTGCAATCATTTTGATGGTCACGAATTTATTTTTAACCCAGAAAATAACTAAAAAAACATTTGCACATAACAGTAATTATAGTAATCTGAAATGAAATCTCATCTTGGAGTTGTTTGACAGACAAAATACAATACATAACTAAGGGACCATAAAATAATAAAATACAAAACCGCAACAGATAGATAAATAGAAATAGACAGATGAATAAATAGGGTTGAGAACCATACAACTAAAAATAACTAAACAAGTTTTCCTAATTCAAAAACTCGAATCTCTAAAAACATATGGTAGAAAAATATCAATATAATATCAATACATCTATTTAATAAAATATCAATAAAACCATTTCGAAAAAGAAAAAGGCCTAATTAAACCATGGGAAACTCACTTCAGCTTCTTGTTGTTGCTTGGAGATGCCTGGGGTTGGCGTGTTTGGTCCATGACAAAAAAGAATTAAAGGTTGTGTACCAAAATCACCATAGCTTTCTCTGTCATCCTAGATTGAATAATGATCCTCTGTCCTGTAATTCTCTGTAGTTGTGACAAACCCCAACACATTGAAGAGGGAAAATAATCCCCTGGACATCCTGCTAAAAGAATCCCCTAGACGGCCTACGAAAATACAGTTTGGTGTTGTAATACACGCAACTATTTCAACAATGAAAGTGACCCATAGAAGAGTTGCGAGATAAAATAAGGCAGATGAAATATTGAGGCCGAGCTTTGGCTAAGCCTCACACCAGATAAAAAAAATTGAATGATATCCAAGACACGGATAACTTAGGTTGAGGCCCTTTTCCCTTTCTGGTACTAAGTTTGTCGTACAAAACCTATATCTAGCAATGCCAATGGAAGAAAATATAATGAAAAATTTGTCCCAGATTGCGCGGTAGTCATCACATTATTTGGCTCCACTTGAAACATGCATGGTTTGTTCGATTTAAGGAGTGTTGACATATCTGTTATCTCAAATATAATTTATATTTAATGCGCAATCTCGGAGTTGGACAATGTTCTTTCTTAGCTAACCGCAAAATGTACCCTATTTGAACGAGGATGTACCACAGTGGAATACTACCCAAAACATATGTAGAAAAAAGTAATAATAAAATATATATAGAAAAAGTAATGCTTTGCAACTGTACCGCAATGCACACTTCACAAAGAGCCATACTAAGCATCAAATAAGCTGACTAATAACCTACAATGATTTTGAGAAACATTGAAGAGTTGTTCCCCTCTCATTTTGTTTTTCACATTGCCCTCTCAACTTATTAATTATCCCTTACAAGAAGCCTCTACCCAGGGGTTATTATACCCTTGCACGGTTTTTTTTAAGCAACAAAATTATCTACCATTTGAATTTTCCCCTTCCGAACACGTGCCATCCATTATTTACTTCTGTCGATACATGCATGCCTTTTTCAGGACAAATTCCATCCCTTTTTGGGATACATGCATGCCTTTTCTAGGACAAATGTCCATTGTCATCCATTTTTAGGTCGGGAGTAGAGGTCATGATATGTTTTGTGGACAAACGGGAGTACTCAGAAAGTGCCGAGTGGATGTAACTGTACCCAATCTATCACTACATCATTTAAAAAAAAAATCCTTAAACGAGTTTATTTTTACATAAAATTTTGTTGTTTTTGTTTAGAAGTCACGGAAATGGAGCATTGGACTTCCAGTACAACACCATTGAAAGACTAGCAAGAGATACATGCTTCTTTCTATTCTGTTGCTATGTTTATGTATAACTTTTATGTTGTGATAAATGACCTTTTTCAGTATTGATATCAATACAGTGGGTGCATGTTATACATTTGGCTAATTTTTTGGTGGGCATGTTCATCTAAACTTCAAACCAATATCTTGTTTAGTCATGAGCTAGTAGGCACCCTACATAGTTTAATAATCATTGCAATGGATTCTTGAATGATATGTATGTTTTACATTTAATCGATTTGAGTTTTTAAGATAGGTAGATATTTTTATATGCATGTTGTTTGATGTTCTTTGTTAGTGTTTGTAGGAATCAATCCGGAGATATTAGTTGGATTGAGAGTGACAAAAATAGTGACAGAAGGAGAAGAATAAGTGTTTGGATCACAAGTAGGTTCTTTCATCACTCTGTGTGTCTTTTTATTTTAGAGAAAGTGATAGAAAAGTCTTTCTTCTGTTGTTCTAAGTGCCTAGCACCACACTTAGGGAATTTAATTTATCCATAGATCATAATTTTGCATAACCCCATTTCTTTTGAAATCCATACAATCAAAGGGAAGTATTTACATAAACCTATTTATGAGAAGGAAATGTTGGCAATTCAACATGGACTAAAAAATTGACGACCTTACCTAATGGGAAGAGACTTCAAGGTAAAAACAAATCATGATAGTATTAAATAATTTTTGAAACAAATATTATATTCAGAAGAGAAGAAAAAGTGGGTCATAAATATGTTGGGTTATGACTTTGAAATCATTTACAAAAAAGGGAAGCTAAATGTTGTTGTAGATGCACTCTCAAGAATGGATGAGGATGTGGAAGCATTTCTTTGTGCCAATTCTATTATCAAACCATATTGGATAATCGAAGCAAGGGAGGAATGGAAGAATGATGAAGAAGTGTGGAAACTCATTAAAAAGTTGTAGCAAGATCCCAATACATCTAATACATTTAGCTGAAAAATTTATTCATTATGGTACAAAGATCGCTTATGTATTTGTAAGAATTTCCAACTAAAAAAAAAAAATTATTTTGGAATTTCACACCTCTCCCTTAGGAGGACACTCAAAATTTTTAAAAAATTACCACATGGTCAAGAAGGATTTTTTTTGGGATGGCCCTAAATTTGATATTCAAAATTTTGTGGTGAAATGTTCGGTCTGCCAACAAAATAAAGTTGAGACAATTAACACCCCATGTCTGCTACAACCTTTATCCATTCCAAGATAACATTGGGAGGAGATTTCAATAGATTTTCATTAGGGGAATTTTGAGGTCTAAAATGGGCCTCCTAAGGAAATTATAAAATAACAGTGGAAATAATAAAATAAGATTAGATTACATCATAAAATTTTAGAAGGAAAAAAAGAAAAAACTACTTTTTAAACTCGTATTTTCAACTTATCTCCCTATGGGTTTGATCCAATTTCAAGTGGGAGCACTCTTTGAATGCAGGATTTGATTCATCATCCAAGGAGTACCCACGTTGCATAATTTAAATGGACGTTGCTACATGAAAAATGAGAAATACATGAAAAACTGCAATCATGTTTTTCATGTATTTCTCATTTTTTGTGTAGCAGTGTCCATCGAAAGTATGCAACGTGGGTACTCCTTGGATGAGGAATTAAATCTTGCATCCAACGAGTACTCCTCCTCGAAATTTGAGTAAAACCTTAGCGAAATAAGTTGAAAATACAATTTGAAAAAGTAGTTTTATTATTTTATTATTTTTTAATCTTTTTACTTTTTTACCCCAAAAATGGTGAATCATCCCCTATGCCTGACATCATCATCTTGAATCCTATTGGTTCTTATAAAGTTTATTTTGGTTTTGCATTTTTCTTAGGAGGCCCATTTCAGACCTCAAAAGTTCTCTAATGATCCAAGGTTTACCCAAGTCTGAAGGAAAGAGTGTCATCATGGTGGTAGTTGATAAACTTACCAAGTATGTGCACTTTTGTGCATTATCTCATCCATTTAAAGAAAATAAAATTTCTAATTCATTTATGGAAAAAATTCAAAAGCTACATGGAAACCCAAATATTATTGTAAACGACAGAGATCCCATTTTAACTAGAAATTTTTTGACATAATTTTTTTCTTGTCTAGGTACTCAACTAGCTCATACATCATCTTATCATCCTCAATTTGATGGGAAAACTGAGATAGTGAAAAATTACCTGGAATGATATCTTCGTTTCTTTTTATCTAATAAACAAACACAATGGGTCAAGTGGTTACCTATGGATGAATAGTGGTATAACTTTTCCTTCCATACTATAGAAAAATGACCTAATTTATGAAACTTTATGGATATCATCAATTGTCCATCACATCATATTTAAGAGAAAATTCTAAGGTTCAAGCAGTGGTAGATCACATCGAGCATCAACAACAAGTTCTCTAACTCTTAAAGGATAAACTCACTTTTGCGCAGAATCGAATGAAACAACAGCAAGATTAACATCACAATGAAAGAAGTCTTGATGTAAGCAACTGATTATTGTTACAGCTACAACCATACAAACAAATGTCCCTCCAGAAAGCTAAGAAGGATAATAAATTATCGTCCAAGTACAAGTTGTTGCAAAATATTTTTACTATGGCATACAAATTTGAGCTTCTTGCATCTTCCCGAGTGCACACCATTTTCCAAGGTTCATGCTTAAAGAAGGTTATAGGTGATAAATCCCCAGTTCAAACAATATTGCAAGAAATTGATGAGGAAGGAAAAATATTAGAACCCGAAGAAGTCACAGAAAAAATAACTCGACAACTATGAAATCGATCAACTTTATAGTATCTCATCAAGTGGAAGAACTTACCCGCTGAATATTACACATGGGATGGTGAGAATTTTATACAGAAGCATCTAAAACTACGCAAGCATTTATGAAAAAAAAAAATTGAAGGAGAGGGGCACGTTAGGTCCCTATAATAATAGTGTAGCCCCTTATTGTTATTTTTGTGCCCATGTAGTCCCCATATTCTTATTATTGTGCCCCATAAAAGCCCACTATTCTTATTGTTGTGCCCTTACATTATTATTTTTATGTAGGCTATGATTATATTGTGGCTCCTTAGACTCATATATATATAAAAAGGGGGTTTTAACATTTGAATCATCCAAGAATTTTTCATTTATGTAATGTAAAGGAGTTTTCCCCATCGATGTGGATAATTTTTAAGTCATTCATCTATATTTTCTTCTATTTTGTGAGACGGTTACATAGCATTGTACCTTTAGATGGAATCTCCTCATCGCACATGTGTTCTTAAACAATCCCTTTAGCTAGAATTGTTAATCGCTTCAGGTTCCAGCATGGTTGTGTCTTTGCTACTATATCTTTCTTTGTTGGGGTTATCTATCCCTGTCATGGAAATTCATTTATTTTTTTGGGCGTTTTAAATGGTTCTTGTTTATGCTTTTTCTATCAGTAATTGATAGCCTTGCTCGAGGTAATTTCTAGGTTAGAGTTTTTATTTTTGATTTTCCATAAGGAATGGTTTTGCAAGTTTTCAAATCAGGCATTGCAGTTCATGTAGATGGGGGTTTCAACTAGAGTAATGTGTTTTTATCATCTGAACCGTCAATTCTTGGTCAGGTGGAAGTACTCGACTTAGGATTTTCTCTTTTCCATGTTTTTTTATCTAGGTTTGTGTACAAAATATAATATTTCATGTTGGAGAAACTAATTTCAACCACCTTCCAAGTGTCATAATTGTCCATCCAAGTGTCATAGTCAGTTTGAGTTCAATCCAATTCGGTTGAGTTACAATTGAGTTATATTTGAGTCATTTATTGTTGATGTCTCTTATGTAATATGTTTACCTATTTGGGAATATTGAGAGGACTATTTCTAACCATATTCTAGGTGTCATTGTTGTTAATCCAAGTGATCCAAGTGGATATTGGTGGTCACCCTCCTATTCCACTTGGGGCCCCACCATTGTCTCTTTCAGTTTTTCAGTTTCGGCACAACTTACTATTTTTAGCAGTTTTTCGGGTCCTGAACTTCCGGGGCCATTTTGAGGTCCTAAACGACGTTTTTTGGGAAAACGGAGAGAAAAATGGGTCCTTGGACCGATGTTGCTCGTTCAAAATTTGTAGTCCTCAGATAGATATTTCTAATGAGGTATGTTACACGTCAAACAGAGATCGTATGCCAAATTTATGCCCATGGGAAGTTGAAACACCAATTTACCCAAACGGGGCCCATAGTTTTGCGCTTCATCTCCTAGGGTTAGGGTTTTAGCTGTTTAGGATTTAACATTGCTTATAAATAATAAATAGGCCCTCGAGCCTCATTGTAACTCAGTTCAGAGGCCTGTAGCCGCCACATCTCTTCTTAGAGATGGCTACTAGCGCCCTAGCTAGTTTTATTTCCATTTTGTCTGTAAGAAAAATTCAGTTCTTTGATATTAACGAAATGAAGTGTTATTTCCACTGCATCTTTGTGTTTATGGTTATATGTTTATTCTGTTGCGTTCCTGCATAAATCCGGATCAGTGGTATCAGAGGAGTCTGATTTTTCTCGATCTTTCTTTGCATCCCCAACGAGGTTGGGGTATAAGGAGTTAGGGCTCGATCTGGTGGAACCTTTGCAAGATTAGCCTCGCAAATCTTGAAGGACGCCCATGGGGGATGAAAAGAAAGATAAGGGAGCAGGAGATCCTATCAAAATATTTCTCGAGGAGGCCCTCGAAAAACAAAGGAATGCGATGATGGATAACTTTTCCCAGATCCTTCAATGGCTGCCCACCGACGGCACATCTACATCTAGCAGCCACTCTGGAGGTGCGACTCCTTTTAAGGTACAAGTAAATTTTGACATTCCCATATTTGAGGGTCAAATAGATGTAGATTCCGTAGATAGATGGTTGAATCTATTAGAAGGATATTTCTCGGTTCATGACTTTTTCGACAGGGAGAAGATTATTTTTCCACTCCTCAAAGCTGCCCCACATGTCAAGGACTGGTGAGAAACCCACTGTGAGAAAAAGGACGAGACAAAACCCTCTCTTTTCTCGACTGTACCCACTTGGAATTCTTTCTGAGACACCATAAAGGAAGAATACTATCCCGTGGGGAGCTATGAGGACAAGTACATACAATGGACCATGTTGCGACAACAAAGGGATCAAGATGTGCATGAGCTGACGAATCTGTTTCATACCCTGCGCACCATGTTGGGTACCAAAGATTCAGAGAAACATCTGGTGCTAAAGTATCACAATTGTCTGCACAGATACATTCAGGAGGAAATGGAGTTCCTCGACATATCCTTGCTTGGTACGACATACCGGTATGTTGCCAAGATTGAGCAGAAATTCAAGCAGAAGAAGTGAGACTTTGGATCTGCGAATCAAAAGCAAGGGAAGGGTGCTGCCAAACTGCAGAACAAAGCACAGAGCCAAGGCATGGTGACTGAAGACAACCTGTCGAAGCCACAAGCAAAGAACAACACCGCAAATCCAAAGAAGGACATGGGAAAGTGGTGTGAGTTTCATAAGAGCTCCACTCACAACACGCTCCACTCACAACACAAGTGAGTGTCGGGCCAAGCAGTCGCTGGTGCCCAAGATGAAGGCTTCTGAGTCAGATGCATGATCCGACTCTGAATCAGAACCTGACAAAGGGAATGAAAAAGGGAAACAGATTATCGATGCAGAGCCCAATTCCACTGTTGCCACTATGAAGATCCAGAAGGAGGAACCGGAATATCTAGAGGAGGAGGAACGTCTCTTCCACTCCCAGATGTGGGTGAAGGGCTCCCTAGTATGGTTTATTTTCAACAATGGGAGCCAAGAGAACCTCATTTCAGCAGATGCCATGAAGCGGTTGGGCTTGTCGACCATAGCTCACCCACATCCATACACCATCGGATGGCTTCACCAAGGACGAGATCTCCACGTCAGCCAACAGTGCCGCCTTCCCTATAGCATCAAGCCCTTCACGGATGAGGTATTATGTGACGTTGCTCCTAATGATGTTTCTGATGTATTATTAGGACAACCATAATTTTTGAAGCGTCATGCTATGTATGAGTCTCGGCCTCATGCTGTTATTGTTACTTTGGGAAATAAGTTGTACAGGATGCCAGAGGTACCACCTCCTGCCACTATCTCTTTTGTCACTACAAAACAATGCAGTAAGCTCATTTCCCAAACCAGGAAATTTGTTTTCCTGATGATCTGCCCCCAGGGAAAGAAGAAGACTGTGGCCACGACCTCTAGACAAGGCTCCTCTGCACGACAACAACAAATGGATAAGGTTGTGGAGGAATACGGGGACATCTTCACCTCACCCACAGGGGTTCCTCTGCACTATCAGGTCAAGCACCCGATTGATCTGACCCCTGGTGCGCCGCTACCCAATGGACCGATCTATCGACGCTCTATTTTGGAGAACGATGAAATCAAGAGGCAGATTTAGGAGCTGCTACAGAAAGGTCACATCCGACCAAGTTCATCACCCTATGGATGATTGATGACATCTTGTGGCCATTCACCAACTCATTTGTAGTGGTGTACTTGGATGACATTCTGATCTTCAACCAAACTTGGGAAGAGCACCTTCACCACATCCAACAAGTCCTCCAAACACTGCGGCAACACAAGTTGTGTGCCAATTTGGAGAAGTGCACTTTTTGCATGACCCAGGTTCAATATCTGGGATACATTATTGATGAAAGTGGGGTGCATGTGGATCCAGCCAAGATCCAAGTCATTCGGGATTGGCCAGCCCCAACCACTATAACAGAGCTTCGCAGCTTTCTGGGTCTTGCTAATTTCTACCATAGATTCGTGTTGGGATTCTCTCATATCACATGGCCCTTGAGTCAAGTCACCAAGGGAGGAGCGAGAGCAAAATTCTTTTGGTCAGAACCTCAACAGAAGGCATTCACAGAATTGAAAAATCGCCTCTGTTCTGCCCCAGTGCTCACATTACCAGACTTGCAACAGCCATTTGAGATCGAGACAGATGCCTCCGACTATGCTATTGGGGTAGTTCTTACTCAACAGGGACATCCAGTGGCATATCACAGTGAGACATTGTCTGAGACAGTTCGCAAGTATCCCACCTATGACAAAGAAATGTATTCCATTGTACAAGCCTGTCGACAATGGAAGCATTACATTTTGGGGAAGGAAACAATCATCCACACAGACCACCGGCCCCTGCAGTTCATACAGACACAAGGGAAGTTGCAGAATGATCGCCATCAGAAGTGGTCCACATATCTGCAACAGTTTCATTTGAATATCAAGTACAAGAAGGGTAGCACCAATAATGTTGCAAACTGCCTCAGCCGACCACCGATCATGGCGCTCACCACCGTTCTCAACTCTTGTGGGCATGAGACTTCTGATTGGCCGCTTCTCTACAAGAGCGACCCAGAATTCAGCCACACTTATAAGGCACTCTTGGGGGGTACACAAGTTTCAAATTTTCACCTCCAAGATGCACTTTTATGTCACTTGGGACACCTTTGTGTTCCTACAAGTGAGCATGCCAAGGTGATATGGGAAGCACCCTACAGTCGATTCATTGGGCATTTCGGGGTCGAGAAAATAGTAGCTGTACTGCAGAAGTATTTCTATTATCCGAACCTTCGAAAGGATGTCGAGAAGCACATCAGATCCTACACTTCCTGTGCCATTGCCAAACCGACCATCAAGAAGCAAGGCCTATATACTCCGGTACCTACCCCTAGTCGACCCTAGGAATCCATCTCCATGGATTACATGTCGGGCCTACCTTCTATTAAGAATGGAAATGACTGTGTTTTCGTGGTTGTCGACAGATTCTCAAAGATGGCCATTATGGCGGCCTGCAAGAAGAATATCACAGTAGAAGCCACTGCTAAACTCTTCTTTGAATGAGTGTGGGTGCACTTTGGGATCCCACAGTCTATCATATCAGATCGGGATAGCAGGTTCCTCAGCACATTTTGGTCCAGCCTCTGGTCAATGCTGGACACCAAGCTCACCAAGTCCACAACTTTCCATCCCCAAATAGATGGCCAGATAGAAGTCATCAACAGAATGATTTTACACATTTTGCGCATGTACAATTCAAAGCATCCATGCACATGGGACAAGAGCCTCCCCTACGTACAACATAGTTATAATCGGGCTCTCCACAGTTCAATCGGCCATAGCCCCTTTCAGGTGGGCTTGGGATTCCAACCACTATGTCCCATTGACGTAGCCATGCCATTTGTGGCTACTCAAGCCGATTCGGCTCATGTCCATTCTGAAGTCGACAAAGCAAATAGCTTCATCGAGCGCATTCAACACATCCACCAACAGGTTCATGACATATTGGACAAAGCCAATGCTAAGTACAAACAATGCCATGATCAACACTGGGTGCCACACAACTTCCTGGTGGGCGACAAAGTATGGCTACATTTGCAGAAGGAGCGCTTCATTGGACCCCACCGCAAGCTTCGCCCGCTCCGATACGGGCCGTACACCATCACCAAAGCTATAGGGAACAATGCCTTCGAGCTCAGTATTCCACGATTCCTTGGTCTGCACCCAGTATTCAATGTGGACCGCCTTCATCCTTACTTCCCACCTCTATTGGACACCTCTGACATTGCAGAACAACTCACACCAACAGAGTTAAACCCAGACTTCATGGAGCATACCACCACAGATTGTATCATGGACATGCAAATCAAGAACACTCGCCAATAGAAGATCCAACTGTATCAGGTTGTCAAAGCTGGCCAACTCCTACACCAAGGAAAGTGGTTCACCAAGGACCAAGTTTAGCAGAAATTTCCTCATCTCATGGAGGAACTTAACACAATGGGGACCATTGCTTCCTAAGGGGGGAGGAATGATCCATGTGAATATTGGTGGTCACCCGCCTATTCCACTTGGGGCCCCACCATTGTCTCTTTCAGTTTTTCATTTTTTGCACAACTTACTATTTTTAGCAGTTTTTCGGGTCCTAAACTTCCAGAGCCATTTTGAGGCCCTAAACGACGTTTTTTGGGAAAACGGAGAGCAACATGGGTCCATAGATTGATGTTTCTCATTCAAAATTTGTATTCCTCGGATAGATCTTTCTAACGAAGTATGGTACACATCAAACAGATATCATATGCCAAAGTTATGCCCCTGGAAAGTTGAAACACCAATTTACCCAAACGGGGCCCATAGTTTTGGCGCTTCATCTCCTAGGGTTAGGGTTTTGGCTGTTTAGGATTTCCCATTGTTTCTAAATAATAAATAGGCCCTCGAGCCTCATTGTAACTCAGTTTAGAGGCATGTAGCCGCCACATCTCTTCTCAGAGATAGCTACCAGTGACCTAGCTAGTTTTATTTCCATTCTGTCTGTAAGAAAATTTCAGTTCTTTGATATTAATGAAATGAAGTGTTATTTCCGCTGCATCTTTTTGTTTATGGTTATATGTTTATTCTGTTTCGTTCCTGCATAAATCCGAATCACCAAGTGTCATAGACAGTTCCAGTTGAGTTTTACTCTAGTCATTTATTAGTGAGGTATCTTATGTAATCTTATTGAATAATGAGAATATAAAGACTTCACTCTATTTTTTGTTTGATTTTCTTCTCTGTGTTTTTCGCCTCTTTCAATATTTAACATGGTATCACAACTTATTTCTGCATATGACTCCTTGAGAGAAGTAGAGAGAAGAGGCAAGGTTGTGTAAGACTCCAAGGAGAGTAGCATCTCAATTTTTTTGTTCTCATAGAGAAATAATAGAGTGCATGAAGAGTTTGAGGATGAGAAGAGCTTGAGGCTGAAAGGAGTCTGCAATAGAAGTTGGACTCTCACACTTATAAAAAGGGAATTTGTGACAAAAAGCACCAACATTTTAGAACTAAAAATTCCTAGAGACTTACATAGTCCTTAAGTTCATACAAATGTGAAAAGTTTCACATATACACTATTTTGGTAAGTGCGACAGGGGCGAAAGGTTTTGCATCCTTCTGTGTCTGCAGATGCGACATCAAGTCAGAGAACGAGCATTAAAAAGAGTGTTAGAGAAATTCAAATGTGAGAACCAAGCCAATGGGGGGAACTTTTTAAAAAAGGTTAAAAAAAAGGAGCCTCCATTCCATTTTAGAAAAAATTGCATGTATAGTCAAAGTATTCTTTCAAAAATGGTTGTGGATATTTCTTTGAATATTTCTTAAAAGGCTGAAGGGCCAAATTTCAACATGACCACAACTTCATATTTTCTAACATTGAAAAAATCGTAAAAATAGAACTTTTTTAGTGGAATCGATATTGTGGCTCCAATTAACACATCTATTAAGATTTTAATGTGACTCAACTTTAAGTACAACCTTATTCATGCACATATTTCTGAGTGTGCATATTTAAAACAACGGTGGTATACTTTTGAAAATGGCTTATGTAATTGAAAAAAAAGGGGGCTCATATAAGGGGGCTTAGTTGATTGTTATTTTTTTTAAGGATAAAAGACATTCAATTATTTTTTAAAAATAGGGTTTATTAAAAAAAGGGGGGAATTATTCAAATCGGTTGTGGGAATTATAATATTTGGGTTTGTGAAAATGTTTCATTTGTGAGAAAGATTTAGAATGCTTCTATTGCTTCCACGAGAGGATAAAGTAAAGTGTTTGGTACTATTGACCATTTAGAAAAAGACTACATTGAAGATGGATTCTGTTGTGAAACACAACCATAGTTGTTAGAGGCAGAGTTGATAGTTGAATTCGTTTGAAGTTGTACAACAAAGAAGCCACTATGTTTGTAGTATGATTTGCTTGTTGAGCGGCAATGAGCCAACACTCAACAAATGGGAAAAACCAATAAGCTAAGACAATCTACGCAATACCAAGAGCTATTTTAGATCTATTTGAATGAGTTGGAAGAAAAAAGGAAAACTAATGCCTTCAAACTGATTCCAACCACCTACTAGGTCTCATAACAGTCCATCCAGATATCATAATTAGTTTGAGTTGAGTCCAGTTCGGTTAAGTTCTAGTTGAGTCTCACTCCAGTCATTTATTACTGTTATCTCCTATGTAAACTTATTTAATTGTTGAGATTATTGAGAAATATACTTTGTTCCACATCTTTCAGCTTTTAACATAATATCAAAACAAGAGATTGTATAGAACTCCCAAAAAAAAAGAAAAAAAAGAGACATTTCAAAAATTTTACACTCGCTTAAAAAAATACCAAAGGTCATGAAGAGCTTGAGCACTAGAAGCGCAAGTTGTATTTTTTAAACAAAATAACAGAGAAAGTGCAACAACATCTGAACTTTCGCACCTGTGAAGAAAAAAGGTGCGACAAAAAATGACAAACTTACGAAACAAAGGATTCCTCCACATTGTTGGAGCCACTCTCTAAATACATGTGCAAAAGGTTTTACCGCCACTATGAGACGTGCGACATCACAATAAAGGAAATGGCACGTAAAGTGAAAAGAGCAGGAGCACAAAGTTTAAAATGTCCGCACAACACACGTGTTAAGACGTGAAGTTCGAGAACTCGTATTTACGCTTGTATTAACTTTTGAACGAGTTACGAAGGGCGATGATGGAATTTTTTCAAAAATATGCTAAGAAGTTCTTAAAAGGTCTTCGTTTTATGTGATTTTTAAAAGTACTCCAATGGCATTGTTTTAAAAGGGCTCTTGTAATTTAAAAAATAAACCGTGATGAAATTTCAATGACCTTTTTTAAAATGACGTTATTGAAATTTGAAAAGATTTTATTTAATTTTTTTATCCCGTGAAGCATATTACATGAAGGACATTGTTCCATTGACACTGATTTTTTTACTTTATTTTGATTTGATTTATTTTGATTTTTTTATATTTTATTATTATTATTATTTATTTATTTTATGTTTTTTTATATTTTGTGTTTTAATTTAATTTCTTCTTATTTTGTTGTTTATGTTTTTTTTAATTTTATCTTTAATATTTTATTTTAATTACTTATTTTAGTTATTTATTATTGTTAAGTTGATTTTTTCTTCCTTTAACTTTTTTTGGATTTTTTTTTAAAATTTTTACCTTTATTTCTTTTAGAAACTTATTATCCTGATAATGAGATAATGAGTTTTGATTATGGTTGAAAATGTAGAGTAAAAATGCATATTGTGGATTTATATATAACTCAACTCTTCAGGATTATTCTTTTTTCATGAAGAAAAAAGGTTATACATATTGGATGATTTTTTTAGAGTATTGGATCTTACCTACAATCTGAATGTAGTGCAAAGACCTAGTAGAAATGGGAAAAACCAAGAGGCTAAGACACTCAAGCAACAAAAAAACATTGTTTGAGATATAGTTGAAAGAGTTGGAAGAAGAAAGGAAAAATAATGTCTTTGTATTAAAATGCATAAAGGAATGTGTAATCTATTTAGCTATTGAGAATATTGAGAAGAAAACTTTGCTCGGCATCTTTCAATTCTTAACATTAATGAAATTTCTGTGAGATAAGCTCCATAAAAATCGAGGGAGAAGATTGATTTGATAGAGTTTGAGTTTTATAGTTGCTTCAAGATTCCTTTATTCCTTTAATATTTGAATCCAATAATATGAATGCTAAAGGGCATAGCTTGTTGAGTTGAGAGGCTCATTCTACAATCTAGTATGAGGGACATGTGTAAATATGTCAAGTTCTCAAAAAAAATAATGAAAATAATTTTAACTCATGTTGGCCAAACAAAAAAACAAAAAATAAATAACCATATATATATAAACAACTAAAAAATTATTAACAAAACAATTAACTGGCTGATATTTTACTTTCACTCTTTACCTAATAAATACAATGTTTAGATTTCTAACTAAAACATCCAATATGAGTTATGAATAAAATATTTTAACATGAATTAATATAAAATGACTCAATACACATGTTATGTAATTTTTATAACATTCAAAAATACAATTTAAATAGTAAAAAATCACACATTATTTTTTGCACTCTAAAATAAGTTTGCAAAAAAAGAAATTTAATCCCTCTCAGATTACATTAAATCCTTGATTTAGATGAATTTACGCTGGATACTCACTTTTAATCCTATCTTAATTTATATGTGTTATTTATTATTCATTTGTATGAAGTATCCCAACAATTTAAGAATATTTTCGAACATTCGCTTAATATTTGAATAGGATAATATGAAGAAGACTGAGCCGATATGTATATGAAACATGCCAATTTGTGGTTTAGAATCTCAAATATGTTCGTTATTAATATGCTCATTGCCTTGCCTAGCCCAATTGACGCCAGGTTTAAAATTCCTCGTCATGTAGCATAATTAATATCACTCGATTGGTAAATGAGATAATGCAGATGTTTCTGTAATCTTTTTCTATCAAAGCTGAACTTCTAAATGCCCATAACAGACAAGAAATTTACCATATTATGCGTTGCGTTCTGGGCTTTCCGTACAATGATGAACATGACTTAATTAAATTAAATAGTGGGTTAAATCCATTTTTTTTCAATATTTTGTTTATTTTTCGTATGGTTTTTATTTTAAAATAAATTAAAAAAATTAAAAAATACATAATGAAATTATAATTATTATAAAAAAATATTAATAAAATAAAATTATATATATATATATATATATATATATATATAACAAGATTTAATTTATCTTATTCCAAAAAATTATTTATTTGATTAATGTTTTGGCAGAGGAATAACTGCAGTGACATTTTTCATTAAAAAAAACTTAATAAGTATTTATTTGGTTAAGAGGAGAACAATTTATTCTTATTGCGTGACACAATACAGTGTAATAAATTTAATACAATGTCATAAATTGAAACAAATTTTTATATAAATATTGTAAAAAGTGGAAAAAGAATGTAGTTGTGATGTGATTTATATATGTGTATTAATTTATATTAATTATATTTATTAATATATTAATGTATTTAGGTTAGTAAATATGTTAATTTCAAGAAAAATATTGATTTACAAGATTTTTACTCCATATAATTTTGGACAAATTCACTTTTTTTCAACAACACAATTAAAGTAAAGCATTGTCACATTATTGGGTGATTTGCCCATCAAATCCAGATAAATATATTGATAACGGTCAAAGTCTTTTATTGAAGAAAAAAAAAGGGTGAGAAAATGTGAAAACCAGAGTAAGTCCGTTTTGAAAATCCAACCCTATCCGGCATCAACCTAAGTCAAAGGGCACGTTTTATTTATGTACATTCAATCTCTGATTATGGTAATTGGTCAAATCAATGGCACGATTTTTATTTATGTACAGTCAATCCATAATTATGTTAATCATTGTGATACTGGTGAAAGACAAAGTCGTTGTCGGGGAAGTGGTGCGATTACTATAAAATTATTTTTATTATTATTGACATTGTTATAGTTTTCACACAGCATTGTGTGACGAAAATTTTCCGTGATTTAATGACACACTTACCGAAATTTAAGGCAACTCGAAAATCCTTGTCTAGGACTAGACATTTGAGATCAAATATAGATAACAGGCTAAAGCAATGTGATTAAAAAATAGCGATCCTTGAAAAACATGCAAGCTTCCACTACTCGAAAGCGATTATTTCGGAGAAAGAATTATTGGGACTACAAACAATAAATTGGGAACGACACATTCTAGCTTTTTTTATAATGGATTGGTAATCGAGCAGGTGTTCCTCAGCATGGCGGAAGATCGGTCGGTGGCGCTTCGAGAGTGAGTAGACGGTCTGGTCCATTGTTAACTACAAACACCATTGCCAAACCCCATGTTATGTGCACGTCCAGGTGGCAGTGCATCAGCCAAGCGCCTGCCACATATAATTACCGTCAGCATGTACCAAACAGTGGGCAATTAAGAATTATAATTAGAGACAAACATGGAAAGGAAGTGGAATTCTCACCGGGATTGTCGGCTACAAATCTTATGGCGGCCCATCCATTGACCGGAACGTTCACCGTGTTGCGCATAGGAGGATCGACGAGGTTGAACTTCTGAGGATCTGTTTGTGAATTATAATTGCCAAAGCCTGCTCCCACGATGTAAAAGTCATGGCCATGAAGATGGATAGGATGGCTTTCACCTGCAACAATATTTGTTCCTTGAAGAATTAGTTGAACGGTCGTGTTATATTTGAGAACTTTCACTCTCGTGTCTTTCACCGGCGACGACAGGGCATTGCTTATGTTTTGCGCAGTATAATCAAACTGCAAGGGAGGGTTATCGGGGAAGTTCGTGGTGAATACCCCTTTCTTGCCAAGCTGTTGAGCTTGAAGGATTGAAAATGATGTTGGCAGGACAAATGATATGTTATTCATACTTGCTGCAAATCTTGAACCACTGGGACCTCCACAAGACTGCCTTGGGCAGTTGATCAATCCTAGACCGATGGTATAGAACAGATTTTCGTCCACTCGCCGAGGAACAAAGACTGGATGATCGTGTGAGGCCAAGCTTCTGAGTCCATCAGCAAAGCTGGTTACAGTGTTCGTGTCGTTGTAAAATGGAAGACTGGGCATGGTTGGAGCTGATGTGGTAGAGCTTCCCTCGTACTCTAAAATGGCAGTGGTAGTCGTGTTATCAAAGGCAACTCCTTGCCCACTGGAATATGCTCGAGCAGCCATGTAGTATCTGCCTATACCCTGATCCGCAACGAGAAGTACATCTGTAGTCTGCCCAGGGCCGAGCATCAGAAAATTTGTCCGAAGTGGCTTCGTATACAAAGCATCCACGGCCACAACGGTCATTGTGTGGTTAGATACCGAGAAGAACAGGTCAGTATTCATTGCAGCATTGATAACGCGTAGAAGATTGGTTTCCCCGGCCTTCACCGATACACGAAAGGTATCTGCATAGATATTCCATCATTTGCAATTAACCAATCATTCTCCAGCACTAAATTCAGAACCACTTGAAAATTTAAAGTCCAGCGAATACATTAATATAGCGATAAATGTACCTGAACTGGAACATTGGTATAGGTCTCCTGGTTGTCCATTTATAGTAAAAGCATCTGAAACGTTTGGGGCAGCTCCTGTTCTTGTTGCTTGGTTCACAACATCGATAGGATTCCTATTCCACCATTCTCCTGTGAAAGAGAACACGGTTCAAATATTTCAATATAAATAGGAATTAAAATTAAAATGAAGCACCGTAATTTACTGTTGAAAGAAGTTATAAACTAGAATCTTGTAACATACCTAGAACAATAGGAATTTGGCTGTCGGGCTTGGTAAAGGGATAAGTTGTGCCCAATCTTGGAGAGATGATCAAGGCTCCATAGACACTTGCCCGAAGCCATGAACTATGTGCATGCCACCAGAGAGTCCCTTCTTGGCCAGTGACGGTGAATCTATATGTGTAACTCCCTCCTGGGCGAATGGGACACTGGGTCACAAATTCAGGCCCATCAGCCCACGCTGTGCGGAATTGGCGCACTCCATGCCTGCAATCAAATACAAACATAAACTACAACTGTTCATGTTTTTTCAAATGCAAATCCAGAGATTCTAAACTGATGTGTAATAGTAGAATCACATTTATCATAAAATGCGTTGATATCAATCTGTTCCAATCGACACAGATACGCACCAGTGAATGGTAGCGTTATATTGCGCTTTGTTGTACACCTTGACTATAAGAGTGTCTCCGTTACTAGCATTTATCGTTGGACCAGGAAACTGTCCGTTCACAGTGATTATATTGTGTGTTCCACACAGCCTCGTGACAGAAGTAGATTGAAGCTGAATTTTCAATTAACCCCACCACAGAATTAGTTCGATAATATGATAACATATTACTAAACATTGGCCCAGAGACATCAGTTACATCTGTTATAAATAGCCATTCAACTCATATTGAATTTAACACTAGCCTAAACTCATGATCATGAACCTTCAATTTAATCAGCCTTCGATTTTATGAACGTAGAGGATATTTACATTTCAAGGGTAATAAAGATATATGATAATCACATATTAATCAAGCAAAACCACGACATCATTAACCATAGAGGATCTCATTTCTCTCAGCCCAATGACCGCAAATATAAAACTTTTCATACTTAACCCGAAAAATTTAAATACTCAAAATGAGAAACAAACGTTGAATCATATCATCCGAATTTCGTAAGCAACGAGCTCCTTTCAGGCATTCTTTTATATATATACATAAGAGAGAGAGAGACAGAGAAGCATAAAAAGCAAGCTGATATTGAAGGTAAGAAGACGTACAACGAATGTGTGAGTCTGTATCTCAGCCGAGGCCATAGCAGTCAAGAAAATCAGCCATAGGCCCATCTTAACAAACTTGGCTGCAAATCGAGGTGCAGACACATGTGTAATAAACACCTCCATTGCACTTATACTATGTCAAATACCAGAAAATCAGACAACAGAAAATGAAAATTAGCACTCAATATCCAGAGCTATATTTCAATGCAATGGCAGCAATCCGAGTATGTGGTTCACACTCAAGCTAATTTCTGTATACTGCACCGCTTGGCCTTCAGCTTCAAATACCACAAAGTCCCAACCTAGTGAGAGAAACAAAGGAAACGACATATGAGATGTAGCTGGTTACAGAACAACCGTGATCAAGTATTTATATACGTAAATTAGGCCTTCATCTCAGTCTAGTCAACCTTGATTAAGGCTAAAGTCGTTGAAGTTAGGTATTGTGATCGAGAAGAAGATACTGTGGAACAGCTGAGATACTAGCACTCTGTTTACAGGTCTCCCTCCATGGTTAGGTAGGGCCGGTGGCCCTTGCCTGAATTATAATATTATGATTGAAACCCTATCTTTTGGTTAAGTCAAACACCAAATAGATTTTTCATTAACACAGTACGAACTGTATTTATTGCGAACTATTGCCTTAGTATCGTTGGCTGTCATGCACTACATATATTTGTAACTTTGAAACTTCCTGTCCTGCCTGCCTGCGTTGAAACTGACTGTTTAAAAACTCACGACTAAGGCAACTTACATAGAAAATTCGTCCTAAATGTTTTTCCTAACATTAATTGGTCGAATGGATACAACGGAGCTTTTTCGTAACCTTTGATTTTAAGTTTAGTTTGGAATGAAAGCATCTAGATTGTCGCTCCTAATGATTATCTGCCATATTTCCTTTGTTTTGTGATAAACTCTGATGCTTCTGCGGCAAGGCTGTCTGTTGACTTTTGTTCACGGTGTGTAACGCGGGAGATTTTTGTGGTTGGACATATGACCCTAGTTCTTCTCCTTTTTCCATCGTGTCACACACGCTTAATTGCAATTGCTGATCCTATAGTCGACCTACAAGATCCTCGCATTAGTACCTAAACTCAAAGAAATGCAAATAAATCACTCGACAAAAGGGCCACAAAATGAATTAATGATAATTTGAATTTTTCATAACTAATTACATTAATTTTGAGTCAATCCATAAGATTAAGGATATGTTTTTCGAGTAGTCTTTAGTGTGACTTTTTGAAGGCTTTTACGGTCGCTTTTTCCAGTGTAATTTCTCTAAAATTCGGCAGGAATTCATTGAAAAGAGAAGTTTGATTGCTAAACTTGCACAATCGAAGTGCCGTAGGAGTTTTTGAGGGTGTTGAATCCATATATAGAGTCAAAAAACCAGTTTAAATAACAAAAACTAGGATTTTCCCTCAATTGTTTTCACCGGATTCCAGCACCTGAAACTCCAAAAAGTTGCACTAAAACAACTCCTATGTTCTTATACGAGAAAAAGCAAGACATTATTTCACACTTTAATGTAAGACATTATTTCACACTTTAATGTTGTCAATGGAGTATCAAAACAATGTGGATTTGCAGGAATTTGAACATTTATGGCGATTTAAATAACATGATGGTTAGCAATGAATTCCATTGAAATTCTAAATTCTTTGATAAATTCAACTCAAAGAATTGAATGTATCACGACATGGTTACTCCTTGCGCTGCAAGCTTCACACTTATCAAGCTTAACCAAGCCACTCGCCATGGGTAAACAAGCTGAGAAGTTTTAAATGATAGAGGATGTATATGATAAGGTGCTAATGCTAGTTTTTTTTCCAATATTTTTATCTCAAAAGTAGAAACCAACATTTCAATATATATAAGCTTTTTGAGGAAGAAGCTCAAGGTAGCTAAAAGGAAGAAAATCTAGATGAAGTCGGAGCAATGAGGGGCCTTGGCATTACTATTCATCAAATTTCCAAGTTTGCACGACAGAATAAAACCACATGAGCGAGACTCTTTCTATACACTAATATTATTTGTTTCGACATTGACCACATGGATGTACCAACTCACTCCATTTGTACCACCAAAGGATTCATCACAGGTTCTTTTTAGCCATAATATATTCAAGTAATATGCAACTTCCTCATGTTCAGATTAACTATAATGTTGGATTTCTAATTTTTTTTTTGAAGGAATATCTATAGTATGCGAAAACCTTATTTGAATTAATAAGACCATGGAAAGGTAAAGAGCATAAAGTTAAGCAAGAAAGTTGAAAGCAGTACTCAATTTCAGCTTTAAACCATGGTATAGTTTATGTAGCACTCATGCTCTGCCGATTATATGGTATAAGTGGAGCTAAAAGTTTGCATTTAGACTAGGCCCCTTGGATTCAAATAAATTTAGAGGATTATTCTTTCAATTGGGCCAATATCCTTTCTGAAAAATTGCGCAAACAAGTCAACAGTTTTTAGGTCTCTAAACTTGAACGGTTTAGTCACGCTTTCTATATTTTTTCTTACATTATGGATGCAATTTTATTTTCTATCAGTTTTCCTCTCTTGCAATGGAAATGGGAAATTAACGAACTAGAGTTTATTTATATTTACCACTCCAAACTCTAGGAAGAAAATGCTAGAGATAATTTCTACCATATTTGTAATTATGACATCATTTCTATATACAAGAAACTCTTTTATACACAACCTCCTCATCTGTTATGAGACCAGCTCCAAAAATAGAAGAAAAGAGAGATCAACGCCTTAGAAATCAGCCACTTCAAGGGGGCAACCTCCAATCCATTAAATAAATGAACAATTCTTGGATGATACAAATGACCAAAACCTCCTTATATATAGGAGTCCATGGGGTCACAATATAATCCTAGCCTACCTAACAATAATAATTTAAGGGCACAATAATAACAATATTGGGGTTACAAGGATACAACAATAACAATAAGGGTGTTACATTAACAACAATAAGGGACTATACTAGTAATATAGGGACCTAACATGCTCCTCTCCTTAAAAAAAGTGTTGTCCTCAACATTTGAGTAGATCTGGATGCTTTTGTATAAAATTATCATCCTCCCATGCAGAATCTTCAGTGGGTAAGTTCTTCCATTTGATGAGATACTCTGAAATTGATCGATTTCATAGCTGTCGAGTTCTTGTTTTCGTAACTGATTCAGGTTCCAATATGATTTTTCCTTTCTCATCAAGTTCTGGCAATATTGTTTGAACTTGAAGTTTGTCCCCTATAACCTTCTTTAAGCATGAAACATGGAAAACTGAATGCACTCGCGAAGAAGTAGGAAGCTCCAATTTGTATGCCATAGTACCAATCTTTTGCAACACCTTGTAAGGGGCATAGTAATTTGGCGATAATTTATTATCCTTCTTAGCTTTCTTGAGGGACATTTGTTTGTATGGTTGTAGCCGTAAAAATACCCAGTCTCCTACATCAAAAATTCTCTTGCTGCAATGTTGATCTGCCTGTTGTTTCATTTGATTTTGTGCCACATATAGGTTATCCTTTAAGAGTTCGATAACTTCTTGTTGATGCTCGATGTGATATTCCACTGCTTGAAACTTAGAATTTTCTCTTAAAGAAGATATGACGGACGGTGGATGATATCCATATAGGCCATAAATAGGGTCATTTTTGCTGCAGTATGGAAGGAAGTGTTATACCACCATTCAGCGAGAGGTAACCACTAGACCCATTGTGTTTTCTTATCAGATACAAAACAA
Source organism: Pinus albicaulis (assembly GCA_034641835.2). Classification (NCBI taxonomy): domain Eukaryota; kingdom Viridiplantae; phylum Streptophyta; class Pinopsida; order Pinales; family Pinaceae; genus Pinus; species Pinus albicaulis. Next base: position 114,390,020 of record CM076572.1, read on the forward strand.
CAAAGATATTCTTCCAAACATTTATTCACTATCTCTGTTTGACCATCAAATTGAGGATGATAAGATGAGCTATGAGCTAGTTGAGTACCCAAACAAGAAAATAATTCCGTTAAAAATTTTACAGTGAAAATGGGATCTCTGTCACTTAAAATAATCTTCAGGTTTCCATGTAGCTTTTGAATTGTTTCCATAAATGCAGTAGCAATTGTACTTGCTTTAAATGGATGAGATAATGCACAAAAGTGTGCATACTTGGTAAGTCTATCAACTAGCACCATGATTACAATCTTTCCTTCGGACTTAGGTAAACTTGTGATAAAATCCATTGAAATCTCCTCCCAACGTTGACTTGGAATGGATAAAGGTTGTAGAAGGCGTGCGGTCTTAATTGTCTCAACTTTATTTTGCTGGCAAACCAAACATTCCACCACAAACTTTTGAAGATTAGATTTAAGGCCATCCCAACAAAATTCTTTCTTCACCCTGATCTGAAAATGGTTTGGATAACTTTTTATGTATTTCAAGAACCTCCCACTCAGTTTAACAATTAAATGATCTAGCTTGTACTTGACAATTTGCGGAATTTATGCTTGAAAGTGGTGTATGATTTTTAACTGTTTATGTATCTTAATTTCATTTGTTCTTGCTGAAATTTAACATGTATAATAGAAACATAATGCAGCAATAAAAAAATTTAAACACAATAGAAAAATTAATCTAGGAGTTCACCCGAATCTCATGGGCTACGTCTCCTTTGAGCTTTGTCATCTTGACTCGACTCTTTGGGATTATGGTAAGGTTTCTTTTACAAGTTCCACACTTAACTCCAATGGATATTAATATGATCCATAGGGCTGATAATACCATCTATATCCCTCTCATGGCTATCCAAACTCTGCAAACAACTTTAGGCTCCCTTTGACACGATTCCTTCTATCGGTGCTCTGAGCTACTCTAAGCTTCTAAATGGCACAAACTCCTTTAGAATTATATTTCTGTCACTGAAACCACTGCTATTGTATCTACCACACATCAGACACCAAATATCGACTGATAAATTGCTCAAATCGAGCATTGCATCCCTAAACTAGGCTATCCTCCACGGTTTGCCCAAGGTTGCCCAAAACTTCACATCAGCTTCCCAAGCTCTATATGTTCTCAAATTGTTTTGAAACCACTTTCATTGGTTCCATAATTTCTGAAATAGTAAATATATACTATTCATTCATCAAATTTGGCCTCCGGCCGCTCCAGTTTTGCCTCCAACACCTGTCGGCACCCCCTAGCACTAGGGTCACTAAAAACTTCTCTGTTGGGGTTTCGACCTCTAGAAGACCTCAACACTTTCTAAAACCTCTGCCATTAGATTAAGAATTATTTTTACAGTCAAGAATGACTACTAGTTCACTGCATATGGTCTTTAACTGCTCTGGCTAGGCCCTGCACTACTGCTAGCAAAAGCTGGCACTGATGGCCCCTAGAACTTTACTGAAGCTTTTTCAATTTCTAAAGTTCTCTACAGGCTCTACAAACCATCTCATCAGATTTAGAACAACTGAAATATCCAATTTTTACTGTTGGATCTCTGGATAAGGCCCCTAGCTCCCTTGGCTAGACCTCAAGCTGATTCTGCCTCCTGGTGGCCCCTTGAACTTCATTGAAGCAAAAAATTGCTTAGAAGCTCTCTGATGGCTCTGAAACCTACTCCATTGAATTCAGAAGGTCTGATTTAGTCGAAATTGACTATTTTTGCACTCAATTTGGTTCAATAATGAGAGAGTTATGGCCAAAACAAAATTTGCCAAATATCCCTCAAAAAACTCCTCCAAAACTGGAGGAACTCCAGTTAGGGCACTAAAAATGGCATATTCCAAAAATTGGTGGAAATGCACCCCAAATTGGGCGGACGGTTAAAGGTGGCATTAAATATTGCAGTTCAGGTGGTCACATGACTCACCACCGAACTTGTTGGAAAAAATGTTAATGAAACCGTTGTTTTAAACCGTGGCAATAAATATTAAATCTGTGCTGGCCACATGCCTTCAAAACCATGCGGTTAGAAACGTGGGCTATGGTTCTTAGCCCTCGGTCTTTAACGTTCGGGGCTAGCCCTGAGCTTAACCTTTTCCGACCCACAGAATTTTAAACAACAAATAAAATTAGTGCCCAAAGATTGTTAAGACATAACATGGAGGCGGGTCGGTCGGGCCTGTGGGTTGGCACCCTGGCCACCCATGTTCAAATCCTGTGACGTATAGCAAAATTTTTATAACAAAGAAATTTCTCAGGCCTGGGGCCACGTGGCGGCCTTCGGGCTTTCCACGTGGCACTCATTAATTGGCCACAACAATAAAAGTTAGCTTCTGAGCTTGCCACGTGGCACCCGTTAATTGACCACAACAATAAAAGTCAAACCCACAGCTAATCAGATTCTGCCACTTGTCCTTATTTCATTTGCCCTCAAGGGAATATTTCGAGGAATATTCCCATAATATTCTTTTTAAAATTTTTCCCAAATTTTATAAAGTCAAACTTGGTCAACATATTTTGGAGTTTACTGGGATTTTCAAACCTTAATAACTTTTGCATACGACCTTGATTTTGCGAACCATTCACGGTGCCTGAATCGCAGTGACGAGACCTTTCCAGTCGTTCAGGTTGCGAAGATTTATGAGCACTTTCATTTGTGAGCATTTTTTTTAAAACTTGGACATGATCTCCTGATCACACCATGTGGTAAGTTTTTAAAAATCCTTAGTGTCCTCCTAAAGGAGAAGTGTGCAATTCCAAAATAATCTTTTGTTTTAGTTGTGAATTCTTGCAAATATATAAGCGATCTTTGTACCATAAGGAATCATTTTTCCAACTAAATGTACCATATGTACTAGGATCTTGCTACAACTTTTGAATGAGTGTCCACACTTCTTCATCCTTCTTCCATTCATCCCTTGCTTCGGTTATCCAATCTAGCTAGATAATAGAAATGGCACAATGTAATGCTTCCACCTCTTCATCCTTTCTTGAGTGTGCATCTGCAACGACATTTAGCTTCCCTTTTTTGTACATGATTTCAAATTCATAACCCAACATCTTTGTGCCCATTTTTGCTTCTCTTCTGAAGATAGTCTTTGTTCCAAAAAGTGTTTAAGACTATCATGATCATTTTTTACCTTGAAGTGTCTTCCTATTAGGTAAGGTCGCCATTTCTTTAGTGCATGTAGTATTGCCAACATTTCCTTCTCATAAATAGCTTTCTGTAAATACTTTCCTTCGATTGGATGACTTTCAAAAGCAATGGGTCTTCGTTCTTGCATTAAAATAGCACCAATTCCATTTCCTGAGGCATCACATTCCACAATAAAGGTTTTTGTGAAGTCTGGTGTAGCTAAGACTATTGCTAGGCAAATTGCCTCTTTAAGATGTTCAAAGGCCTTAGTTGCTTCAGGAGTCCATGAAAATGCATATTTCTTCAATAATGTTGTTGAGTTGCTGCTATTATCCCACAATTCTTAACAAACTTGCAATAATACCCTATTAACCTGAGAAATCCTCGCAATTGCTTTATGGTTGTGGTGACTTTCCATTCCTTAATGGCTTTAATTTTGTCAGGGTCTACCTTCACACCCTCGTGAGATACAATATGATCCAGATATTCCACCTCTTGTACTCCAAAGAAACATTTAGATGTTTTTGCATATAATTATTTCTCCTCCAATAGTTTGAGCACCCTCTCAACATGTTGAACATGATCCTTCCAGGACCTGTTGTAGATTAGTATTTCATCAAAAAACACTTGCACAAATTTTCTAAGGAAGGGTTTGAAAATGGAATTCATGAACCCTTGAAATGTATAAGGTGCATTGGTAAGGCCAAAAGGCATGAAAAAAAATTCATAATGACCCTCATGAGTTTGAAATGTTGTTTACGGAATATCTTCAGTCTTCATTCTAATTTGATGATATCCTAAACGAAGAACCAACTTGGTAAAATAAATTGCTCCATGTAATTCATCCAATAATTCATCAATCATAGGAATGGGAAATTTATCTTTAATAGTGAGTTTATTGAGCTCCCTATAATGCAGACACATGTGCCATGATCCATCCTTCTTATGCACCAATACTACTGGAGCAGAGAAAGAACTTTAACTAGGCTGAATTATACAAGCCTCTAACATTTCTGTAATAATACGTTCAATTTCACTCTTTTGGACATAAGGATGTATGTACGGCCTAATGTTTAGAGGAAAACTTCTTGGAATCAAATGAATAGCATGATCATGATCAAAAATAGGTGGGAGTCCTTTGGGAGTTTCAAACACCTTGGAATGATTGTCCAAGAATTTTGGGAGATTTGGAGAAATAGATGATTTTGATGTTGGAACTTCTAGTGAGTATAATTGTGCACTTACGCCTTGTTTTTATTTCTTCAGAAGTTTTTTCATGACATTAGAGCTTATTATCTTTCCTGGCTCCCCTACGATATCCTGTGATTCAATTTCCTTTCCTTTCGAAAAAAATTTCAAGAAAAGCTCTTAAAAAATAAAAGCTACTGTCCCCAAAGATTGTAACCATTTTACTCCTAGTACAACATCAGCACCTCCCATTGGAATGGAAAGAATTGGACTATTCGATACATATTCCCCCATGGTTAGCTTGATATTATGGCATTTTCTAGAGCAATTTATAGTTCCTCCATTTGCAACCATCACTTGAAATTCTGGTGCTGGGTATAGGAAACAATTCAATTCCTTGGCTACCTTACAATGAATAAAATTATGGGTACTACCGGAATCAATCAACACTATTACCTTTTTCTTCTTGATATGTCCTTCTATTTTGAGAGTTTGAGGTGTGGTAATTCCTGCCAATACATTACACGATATGGTCGAACTCATTTCTTCTTCTTCTAGGGTTGGTTCCTGGTGTATATCCTTTTCTTTTGAAGTTTCTTGTTCATTTTCTTCCTCCTCTTCACATTCTATGTAAAATAATTTCTTCTCAGAACACTTATGACCTTTAGTGTATTTCCTATCACAACTGTGGCAAATCCCTTTTTCTCTTTTTTCTTCCAGTTTTTATGGTGTTAACCTTGTAGGTTGTGGAAGTCTAGGAGTAGCAACACTTTCATCTTTATAGATGTGAGTGGTAGGCTTCCTTGTCGCCATAATTTTACATTCAATTTTCCTTGCCAACCTGAATGCCTTCTCCAATGAATCAAGTTCCCAAACATGAACTTCATGTTGGATGTTATCCTTTAAAGTCCCTATGAAGACATCATTGCTATGTTCCTCTGGAATATTAGTTACCCTTATATTCAATTTTTAGAAGTCCTCAATGTGCTCCACCATTGAACCCTTTTGTTTGAGATTTATCAATTGGCTAAAGAAGGTGTTTCTCTTTGTATCCTATTAATGTGCTATCATTTCCTCCATAAAAATTGACCTAGTGACAATTTTTTTACGGGAGCAAAGCCATCGATACCATACAAATGTATTTTGTTCTAAATTTAAAGTTGTAATGCATACCTTTTGTGTGTTTTGGATCCATGTTATGGGATCCATGCCATCAAACTTCCTCATATCCATCTTTGGAATATGGTGGTTCTTCAATCCAACATTATATTTTATGAAATCATGATTAACATTTATTTTGTTCTCATCATGAGTTTCCTCTACTATCTTTTCGGCATTAGGAATCATTTCCTGTATCAACTTTGACAAACCTTCCTTCAAACCTTCCATTTTTTCTTCCATACCATTCTTCAAACCATCCGTCGTAGCTTCCACGCTTTTCTTCAAAACATCCATTTCATTTTTTTTCTCTTTGCGAGAGCGAAATTTGGTGCACTTGCTCTTGTAATTTTGATATGTCATGTTTCATTTCTTCATCTTCATGAACCATAGTAGAGCCTTCTGAAGTCTTAATGGGTGTTGAATTATTTTTAGGGGGAATTTTAGAACTCAATACTGATATCTATTCTAGAATATGCCCTTGGAATCAATTCAAATTGATTCTTCAAACAAGACTTATGCAATTCTGGAAAAACAATACACACCTTTTTCTTTCTTTTGAGGAGCTCAATATTCAAATTGAATTATCTCTGTGATTTTGGATCTTCAATATCTGAAATTCGGCCCTGTAGTAGAACTCTGAATCTTCTTTCGAATGCCACAAGTCTGGCCTGATTTGGATTCTTCAAGGGAAATTTATGCCCAATCTCCCACAATGACCTAATTATGGACTAGTTCAGTAGAGTGAACTTGTACAACATGCCACATTAAGGATATCCGACAAAATATGAAAATCTACTATTGTGGACACTATCCTCGTTAAGGATATCATGAGTTTTATCATATGTAGATGAGATCACCGAAAGGGATATTTCTATGAGAACCCTAGAACATTTACAAGATTCAAAATCTGTGAGTGAATTGATTTTTGCTGATACATCTTCATCTTTTGGAAGCTATGCCGAGGGATATCAAGGAAAAACATAAAATTTTGGGCTAGTTAAAGATTTTTCTACAAAGGATGCTGGAGTAGTAAAGAAAGCAGTAGAAGATATGAAGTTTGATAACAATAATGTTCTTGTAAGGGGCATTTAGATTAAAGTAGTTCATCTGGAAGAGTTATTGGAGGAAACTTTGATGTCCCAGAACATCGAAAGAGAAAATACTTAGCTGAAGATACGTTTATCTCTTTAACTATCGATATTGAGAGCATTGGAAGCCCAAGCCACAATATTGGAGATTTAAAAGGTTAGGTGAAAAGGGGGGTGATTATTTTGGCACAGATGGATTTGATTCAGCAGTAAGCTTCAAGAAATTAATGACTTAGCACAATCTATCCATGAATATCTATAGTGTATACAGTGAATAAGTTTAGCCTTACTCTATGCATTCAAATGTTGAAGCAGCCACAACTCCAAAACATCAATTGAAACAACATGAGTCTCATGATTCCTTTGGTAGGTCTAAGCCTTTAAAACCAATGATATCCGATGGGCCAAAAAGGGTGCATTTTGTGAACCTTGTCTCTTCAATTAAAGGTGAAAGTATTGAGCATCTGAATTCATGCATTATAGACACAAAATAAGCAACTCTATCCAGCATGTGATGACCAACAAGTGCAGTTGAAGTCAAGCAACTTGTTGAAGCGTGTTTTTGATGGAAAAAATACATTCTCAAGGTCTTTTTCTAAAGATGAATCCATTCACAGTAAGGCATACCCTTCACTTATAAGTGAACATAACAAAGAAAGTTTTGTTATAAGGGGCCAATTTTTAAGTTCTGATCTTGCCTTGGGTTGTAGTGATACACTAAAGAGTGATTGTTATATTTCTAATGTTGAAGTTTGTCCAAATATGTCATCTACTCATATTGTTTCTGTGTCTGCAGAGGTCGATAAAAAGGTGGCGACTGATACTAGTGTGGATAATTTTTCATCTCATTTAAATTCACGTGCATTCATAGAAAATCAAGGAAGTGAAAATTTGAGTAATTTAGGGAAATCATTTACCATTCATCAACATAACTCGAAGCAGGAAGGTCTACCTAGTGTAGTAAAATATATATTCTCGGTTCATCAAAAAATTAGCAGTAGATATTTAATTTCCTCTTCAGCCTCACTACAACATGGATATCTTCAGGGACCTTATAGGCCTCTTTTTTGGTGTTGATTAAAACAACTTGGGTTTCACAAAAGACTTAATATATTGTTGTCTGTTTCTATTAAAAACTTGAAGATGATATTGTTGTATGTATTTTTTGGGATATAGGCTTTATAATGGTCATACTTCTTACCATAGCTTAGCTTAGGAAATTTAAGTTATGAGTAATTTATCTTATAGATTTATGTTATGATGTAATAAATTTAAGCTACAATGGTTAAAATTAATTAAGTCACATGTTGGTGGTTGGGTGTTGAAGGGTTTATGTAACTTGTGTCTCCTTCATTCAGATGAAGGTTGTGCAATGTTTCTCATGCCATATGCTTAATGAATCATGTTTTCTTTCTCCCTTCTATCTGAAACTTTGTGAATATATGTATATGTGTGTAATTATATAGGTTCTAGTGAAATCTTAGTGTGTTTGTATGGAAGAACTATTAACAGAGTAGGTATTTTATTTTCCTATTTATGAGGGATTTCTATTATTTTAATTATAATTTTCATGGACAGGCTTATTTCCCTCCAATATCACAACTAGAAGGGCTACCTCTAAAAATTCAAGATGCCAAAGGCAAGGAGTGGATATTTCAGTTTTCATTTTGGCCTAATAATAACAGCAGGATGTATGTTCTGGACTCAGGGGTGACACCATGTATTCAATCAATGCAATTGTAAGCTGGTGACACAGGTATATGCTAATTATTTGTTAATATTTGTTCGAAGACAGTTCTAAGAGTTTTACAAATGCTTTCCCAAAGTAATTAATACTCTTGGGAGGAGATCTTTATCCCATTTTATATTTTGTTATTTTCTTGAATGGCATTCCGTCCCTGAAGAATAAGCTTTGTTGATAGATGTTGTTATTTGTTTCCATTTAATTTAAAAATTTTGTTGATTAACACATACTCGCTTCTGATCAAATTGAGATAGCCTCGAATAACATTCTTCCTGGTTGGTCTGTATTGTTTTCATTGGATAGTTTGTTAAACCTTTCTCTATTAAACATATTTGAGTTATGACTAGTATCGATGTTTATATTGGAGGAAATAAATAAGATAATTACATTATCCATATTATACAAAATAAATATTAAAACATGAGGCTCATCATCTCATCAAATATGACTTATTATCTATGTGGACCAAATACTTAACTTTGCATAGTTTTTTCCCCTTCCACCATCACAATGGAAATCCCACCCTTAGCCCAGAGGATTAGCTCAATTGGTTGAGTCACCCTTAATTGGTCGAGTCCTCATAGTAAAACACATTTACTGTTGAGAGGTCATGGGTTAAATTCTCTCAATACTCTTGGGGTCAGGCTGCATGTTTGAGTTGGCAGGAAGTGATCCCTTCGAGTGGATCTGCCTTGTACAAGTATTATGTGGATGTAGATGTAGTGGTGACCGATATTATGTGGATGTAGCTATTTTCACTCCTTAGGGGAGTAAACTATAAAACTATTCACCCAAAAATAATATTGTGAGGGACTCACATGTCACTGCTTACGTAGTTGAATAAGTAATCTAATATTTAATAGAACTAAATGTAAATTTAAAAATTAAACTACTTACATTAACTAAATGATGAATAAATATACCAATTACATATATCAATAAATTTGTAAAATAAAATAGGGAAAAATACCACCAATTTATGTAATCATAATTTAAAAAAAAAAAAATTGTAATTTCATATTTTAAAAATCTCAACAAATCAATAAGGTAACTTAATTGGCGATAATTGTGTTATGAAGTCTTATGTAAATCATAAGATTAAAGATTCAAATCTTACTTGATCAAGTCAAAGAAAAAAAAAATCCCAACATAAAATATCAATTGATATATCTTCCCAAATATTGGAATCTTCCTTATGCAAAGACCTGCCACGGGTTACCATATATACTTGGTTCATAGACAAATTAGCAGCAGGTGGTTCATTTCCTCTTCAGCCTCACTACAACATGGATATCTTCAGGGACCTTCTAGGCCTCTTTTTTGGTGTTGATTGAAACAACTTGGGTTTCACAAAAGACTTTGAATATATTGTTGTATGTTTCTATTAAAAACTTGAAGATGATATTGTTGTCTATATTTGTTGGGATAGAGGCTTTAAAATGGTCATACTTTGTACAATAGATTAGCTTAAGAAATTTAAGTTAGGAGTACTTTATCTTATAAATTTATGTTATTATGTAATAAATTTAAGCTACAATGGTTAAAATTAATTAAGTCACATGTTGGTGGTTGGGTGTTGAAGGGTTTATGTAACTTATGTCTCCTTCATTCAGATGAAGGCTATGCAATGTTTCTCATGCCTTATGCTTAATGAATCGTGTTGTCTTTCTCACTTATATCTCCAACTTTGCAAATATGTGTATATGTGTGTAATTATATAGGTTCTAGTCAAATCTTAGTGTTTTTGCATAGCAGATCTGTTAACAGAGTAGGTCTTTGATTTTCCTATTTATGAGGGATTTTTGTTATTTTAATTTGAATGTTCATGGACAGGCTTATTTTCCTCCAATATCACAACCATAAGGGCTACCTCTAAAAATTCAAGATGCCAAAGGCAGGGATTGGATCTTTCAATTTCGATTTTGGCCTAATAATAGCAGGATGTATGTTCTGGAAGGGGTGACACCATGTATTCAGTCGATGCAATTGCAAGCTGGTGACACACGTATATGGTAGTTACTTGTTAAGCTTTGTTCGAAGACAATTCAAAGAGGTTTGAAAATGTTTTTTCCAAAGTAATTAATACCCTTGGGAGGAGATATTTATCTCATTTCATATTTTTTTATTTTCCTGAATGGCATTCCGTACTTGAAAAATAAGCTTTGTTGATAGATGCTTCTAGTTGTTTCTATTTAAATTAAAAATTTTGTTGATCACCACATACTCGCTACTGATCAAATTGAGATAGCTTGGAATAACATTCTTCCTGGTTAGTTTGTATTTTTTTCATTATGTTCCCATCCCAGAGTTAAGCACTTACATACAATGCAGATGCCTATAGAGTTTTCATTGTTGTGAAGAGGTCAATAGCCATCATGATCGATATTTCACTTATTAAACCTGTCAATTTTGAGAATGATGCTTTGATTAACCAAATGCCATAGTTATGGCATTTTTAATTCCCATTATATTAATTCAACTTGTGGTGTTTATAACCATATCTTTAGTTAGAAAAATATGGGTCATATTTTTCACAGACAGTGTCTTTTGTGATAATATTTGTGCAAATGTTGTTTTCTAGATATGAATTTTATTTCAGGTGTTCTTTAACTCTTCAATTATGTCTATACCTGAGTTTTCATCATGCACAACGTTAGCATTTGTTGCTACTAATCCAACTTTAGTCCAGGGCATGTCTGCACCCACACCGTTATTCTCTATCCAAAATCATCGTCTATGTTAGGATCCTAGCTCAGCTGGTGAGAGAGGAGCACTACAAGATTCAAGTGGAAATTTGAAGCTTCTAGATCCTCATTCTATTTTGGGCAATTCTTCAAGGAATTTACATATTGATGCATGCAACTCTTCAGGTCTGCGCACATCTAGTTTTCCATCCACAACTTCAACATTTTCAAGCCAAAGCATGACAACAATCCAATGCACATTTGGACCTTTGGCATCATTATCTATAGATCAGGGCCTTTGTATGTCCAAATGACTATGGAAGAAAACAATGGTAGATGTTTAATTGAAGAACCAAGAAATTCAAGGCTTCAATAGCCTCGAGTTGAGACCAAGTCAGTAAAAGAAAGAGTGTCTCAAGAGCCCCTCATTGAAACCAAGTCAGTAGAACAAGGAATTTCTCAAGAGCCCCTCATTGAAACCAAGTCAGTAGAACAAGGAATTTCTCAAGAGCCTCATGTAGTGCCCAAACCAAATGAAGAGAGAGGTCAAGTCCTAAACTAATAGGTGGATTAAAAAAAATTGTTCGAGTTTCTTCTTGTCAAATTAACTTTGAGAAGGTTGGTACCAGCAAAGAAACATATAGCAATCGCAAAAAAACCTATGATCCAGATGCATTCTTTCGGGTTGATAATAAAATCTATCAAAAACTAGGTAAGATAGGCAGTGGTGGTAGCAACGAAGTACACAAGGTTATATCATCGGACTGTACCAATTATCCAATCAATCTAAAAGGCCGTGACTATTCTACTACATACAATTTCTGTTAGGAGATAGATTATCTGACCAAGTTGCGTGGAAAGAACTCTATTATATAGTTAATTGACTATGTGATTACAAACAAAAGTGTATTTAGGGGTGTGATGACTCTTAGTCCTCAGGGAGGTCTTGGTAAGGGAATAGGAGGGAGGGCTCAACCTCTGCCACATGCTAAGAGTGCTATAGTAGATATTCCACCATTCACATCCCTGATTAATAGTCTGTGGTTCACACTCAAGCTAAATTCTGTATACCGACCGAACCAGAGAAGACAAAGGAAACGACATGTGAGATGTAGGTTACAGAACAACCGTGATCAAGTATTTATATACGTAAATTAGGCCTTCATCTCAGTCTAGTCAACCTTGATGTAGTCAAAAGTCGTTCGAACAGGCTAAAGTCGTTGAAGTTAGGTATTGTGATCGAGAAGAAGATGCTGTGGAACAGCTGAGATACTAGCACTCTGTTTACAGGTCTCCCTCCAGGGTTAGGTAGGGCCGGTGGCCCTTGCCCGAATTATAATATTATGATTGAAACCCTATCTTTTGGTTAAGTCAAACACCAAATAGATTTTTCATTAACAGAGTACGAACCGTATTTATTGCGAACTATTTTCTCAGTATCGTTGGCTGTCATGCACAACATATATTCTTCCACTAATAGTTATGTCATGTCAGGACAGAAGAAAATTTAACAGTGAGACTTCTATTCAAGCCTGCCTGGATTGAAACACGTGTTTAAAAAATTACGAATAAGGCAACTTGCATGGAGAATTCGTCCGAAATATTTTTCCTCACATTAAAATATATAGATCAATGGGTCGAATGGATACAACGGGGATTCTTTGTAACCATTTGTCTTCGTTTTGGTTTGAAATTAATACATCTAGATTGTTTCTCCTAATGATTTTCTACCAGGCTTCCCTTGCTTTGAATACATCTAGATTGTTTCTCCTAATGATTTTCTACCAGGCTTCCCTTGCTTTGTGACATACTCCAAGGCTTGTGGGAGAAGATTGTCTGTTGACTTTTGTTCAGTGTGGAACGCGGGGGCTTCGTTATGGTTGGACAAATGACGCTTCTTTTCTTTTTGCATCGTGTCAAACACGATAAAAGCAAACGCCGAACCTATAGCCTACCTAAGGGACCTTTGGGTTAGGTATGAGCTTGATGATAATGTTTATAGATCTTGTGGTTACCCTATAAAGATATAAATTAACTTATAAAACGCTCATATTTATAATTATATTCCATTTTTAGATGGCGATGCAAGTTATGCAACTACCTTATGCGTTTAATATTACTGGTATTTTTTTTATAATTCATCCAAGGAAAATGTTATCCAAATTCCTACATATCTGATGGTTTTGTAGTTCATTTCGTAATCTATGGGTTTAAACTTTCAATGATGCTGAGAATAATGGGTATTAAAGTTAAAGCCCAAAAATTCAATAACTCAATTTCATCACTAAGATTCTGGCTATGAGAATACACAGTTTGAGGATGTGTTTATAGGTTGCAGATTTTGTCTCTTGATTTTCATGAAAAATAAGGAGGAACGCTTGTATTTTTTTATTTTCTCATTGGTTATGCAAAAACAAGTGAATGAAAATTTGCACTTTATCATTAAGATTATAAGATTGTGTGAGAAACGATATATTTTTCACTTAATTTAAAATGCATCTATATAAAACTTAAGTTATGTAATTTAGTGAAGATAAAATTTGGAATTCATATGATCTCGTCAATGACTTGAATCTAATGATTGAAGTAGAAGTGCTTAGAAACATCGCACTTGATTATTGAAAACCTCACACGTTTGTCTTCCCTTATAATTTTTTTATGGTTCACAATAATACACAAAAATATATATCGAGAGGGTTATGGTGGAATTTTGTTTTAGCTTCGCCTCCTACAGTGATTCATGTGGTCTTCCCTTCATGTTTTAACGTGCGTGTTGGGTTTGGGCATTAAGTAGAGAGCATAATATTCAGAATTAGTGACCTTCCTTTCCCATCGTCTATAGTACTTGCACTCGGCTGTATCTTCCTTACGAGTTCGCAAGACGTTAATAAAGGGTTTCATTTTTATAGGGACGATGCACATGAAAACACATACTTACATTATGTGACACAACCATGATAAAACACAGTTACTCTTTTTTAGGCTTCTCATTTTTATATGTATTTTATTCATTATTCATAATGTTTTCTAGATATAAATAGTTCATATATATATAAAATATTGAAGGGATAGGTTCCTTTCTAGATTGTTATTTATGTCCTAGTTTTTGGGTAGTTATGTTGTCACTTAAATATTCTATGTAGTATTTCTCAAGGATGCATAAGCCTTGTTTCAAGATAGTGTTGTTGGAAATTAGTCTCAAATTAAAGTAAGAGAAAAAGATAATAAAGGTGAAGGAAGAAAGAAAATCTCTCTTTTATTCCACTCTTTTATAATATTACTCTATTGACGGGTTGATTGGGTTGATTCCTAGGAGGACACTCATAGCTAAGGGAATATTGCAGCTTGAGCACTTTGGCATGGGTAGTGAGGGAGGGCTGAGATGGTACCATAAGCCACAGGTCCCAAGACTTAAGTGGCATTGGGATCCATGAGAATACATTGGGGCGAGGATTGGTCGAAGCATTGTTTGGGATCCAGATGAATCTATGGAGGGAAGGATTGGTCGGAGGATCGTTTGGGATCCAGGTATCGAAGGACCCATTCAGGATCATGTAGCATGGAGGTATGGAATAGCACACATGGTTGTATGGGATCCTAGTATCAATGCTTATGTTGTGGATAGTACCAAATTTCTTGAGGGCAAGCAATTTTTGGGCAGGAGGATTTGTAATATTCCGTTTTTTAATCTGGTCAAAATGGATGGAATTTTTCCGTGGAATTTACAGTGGTATTTTCCCATGATGTCCGCCCATGGTATTTGCCTTCGGCTTTTGAGGGAAAAAAATAAAATAAGGTCTCTAGAGAGACCGTCAAGCCTATAAAAGGGGATAGAAGTTTGGGATCATTCGGGTTTATCTATATTATTGTGTTTTCCTTGAGAACTTGGTGTGGTCAGTTTTAGTTTGATCTCAGGGACGAAAACCCCGTGGGTGTTATTTTTCTTGGTGGATCCATTCAGGGTCCACAATTGTCCTTACGTATTTTGTTTTCTATTTTAATGAGCAGTTGGGCATGCCACTGAAGGGGCTCATATAATTTTTTATGGGAATGTACTCATTTCTTTAGTTAATAATATAAATAAAGGCTGCATTTCTAGATCTCATTGTGTTCAGTATTTTATTGCAAGTAATTTTTTAACTATAACACTAAAGTGTGCTAGATCTATCAAAAATTTTGAGCTTTGGTCTATATTACATATTCTCATCAAATATAAGAGAGAAGAGGAGAATAATAAAAAACAGATGAAGCAAGGAAGAGATGGAGGGGAAGATAACTCCAAGAGACAAAGGGAAAGTGGATTTGGAGGAAAAAAATGATATGCAAGAATTGTAGAAAGAAAACAAGCTTAAGAGTTGAAAAAAATGTTGTTTTTCTATAAAAAAATAAAGAAGGGAAGAAGTTGAAAAGTAGATTTAAGAGAAAATGAATTAGAATGAATAGAAACAAAAGTGGCAATGGGAAGAGTTATGTAGCTTGCACCAAAATGTAGAAAACCCATGCCATGTTGCATCCATTAATAAGTAATCAATAATTCCATAACTTAGGGAGAAATTTGGATTTGGTTTTGTATAAAAAATGTAACCCAATCTAGATTGGGTTTTGTATAATAGATATAACCCAATCTAGAAGACCATGTAAGAATCCAAGTAGAAGTGACTTTAATACCATTACGTAATATTTTAATTCTTCCACCATCCAAGGTCCTTGAGGTTGAATGCTTATGTAATTATGGTGCCAATTATTAAGAAGAAAATTAATGTTTTATTTTTTTAATGCATGTGTTTGAATGGGTTTGTTATATTATGTTTAATTAGCTTCTATGGTTTCCTTGATGGGGGTGAATACATGGGAGAGATTTCGTTGGGAGATGGGCGAGCATACCACATGGTGGATTAAGCTAATGCGGTGGCTTCATGAAGTTAATGCCATTGAGCTCAGTCTATGTGTTTCCTTCGGTATAATGTTTTGGTTCAGTAGAGGGAATGTTGGATGGAGGAAGTTGGGGTTGGACGGTGTATTCACCACCTTCTCCTATGGCTCTGTTTTCTTTGCACATCAAATTTTCTAGAGAGTCCTTTTATTGGGTAGTGGATCAAAAACTTTGGTGCAGGAAACAAGTCTGATGAGATATTGTTCACCTTCTTATGTAACTTACCCCATTCGAAGTATGAGATAGCTGCAACTCCTCGTTATGTCTTTTGTTTCTTTGTATTTATTTTGGTGTTCTCTCAGTTTGGATGGCTAAATCATTATCTTAGGAAGTTTCATGATAATGAATCTCTGGAGTGAAGGTCTATTTTTGTTAGGACTATAGTGGGTTGAGGAGGTAATGATTTGGTGAGTGTGGGTTGTCTGGTGCGTTCTGCTGTAGCAATGTTATTTCTTATTTATGGTTTGCAGATAGGGATAGTTTCTCAATTCGTGTTGTGCTTTGAGGTTAATTTTTTTATCACTGCTGTCCTAGTTACTGTTTGGTGGCGGATGTTTCTTGTTTATGGTTGTTAGTTTATGAAGGCTTGTTATCTGAAGCATGACCCTTCATCGTGAGGTGTTTCTTTAGATTTGGTGGTCTAGCTCAGGATTCTTATTGTGCTTTTTGTGGTATGGTTTAGTAATTTTTTTATAAGCTAAATCAATGGAAGTTGTGTCCTTCCCTTTTGATGTGTTCATAATTTTTTAGTTGTTTGGGCTCATGACATATTGAATAATTTTTTTGTGGTGATATTGTTGGCTTTTTATCTGGATCTCAGTACCCTCCTCCATGTCCCTAGGTTTCATTCATTGGGAATTTTTTGTCCTCTTGTTATTCTCGTTGTCTGGCCTCTCAAGTTTTCATGGCTCCCCATTAACGAATTCCTAGTCGATGGGGTGGAGGTTAATAAGATATGTGGTGTAGGCCACATCCATTCAGACCTTTGTTCTATAATTATGTTACCTTGGCCTTTGATCAGTTACATAGAGGTTCATTGTGAAATTTTATTTTAGAGGACCCCGAGAGTGATGAAAATATCTCAGTTCTCTGGCTCTGAATCAGTAAACTTTTACATTTTTTATGCTCTTTCTCTAGGAGAATCATATTGAAAATTATAATGTATTTTCTTCCCTTTAAGACATTAAAAACATGATTCTTAAAATTCATTTCAACCTCCACTGTGTCGATTCTTGATTAGAAAAGGTAGAAGTAGTTCGGGTCTCAAACTCTAGATCAGGTGATCTCGTGGATCCCCCTACCCATAGTGGGAACACCACTAATATTCACTCGCCAGATCATGGATCTTCAGAAGGAGATACATGATGATCTTAGTGACTTGTTCATTTCAATTCTTTTGGATCAGTTTTGGATTTTGAGCACTTCAGGTGATCTCAAATCTTTTCTTTGGTTTTCTAATTGTATGGTTGTTGAAGACACTTTTGTTTTTGCTCGTTGGGAATTTTTTTGACCGTATTTAGACACTTAGATCTTGTCTATATATCTCTGAATGTCTTTAATGTGTATCTCATACATTATTATTCTAGTTCTTATTTTTCTTTGTCGTGTTTTTTTCCATATCACCTTTTGGCATAAGGTAGTGTTGTATAGAGGGTGTGTCAATCTTGTTGCATCTCATGTCTGGGTGTGCCATCTATATTGTTATGAAACCTGCTCCAAAAATAGAAGAGAAGAGAGATCAACGCTTTAGAAATTAGCCACTTCTAGGGGGAAACCTCCAATACATTACATAAATGAACAATTCTTGGATGATACAAATAACAAAACCTCCTTTTATATATAGGGGTCCATGGGATCACAATATAATCCTAGCTGACCTAACAATAATAATGCAAGGGAATAATAATAACAATATGGGGGTTACAGGGGCACAAAAATAACAATAAGGGGGCTACACTAATAAAAATAAGGGACTACACTAGTTTAATGGGGACCTAACATGCCCCTCTCCTTCAAAAAAGTGTTGTCCTCAATGCTTGAGTAGCTCTGGATGCTTCTGTATAAAATTCTTAACCTCCCATGTAGAATCTTCAGTGGGTAAGTTCTTCCACTTGATGAGATACTCTGAAATTGATCGAATTCGTAGCTGTCAAGTTCTTGTTTCCATGATTGCTTCATGTTCTAGTATGATTTTTCCTTCCTCATCAAGTTCTGGAAATATTGTTTGAACTGGAAGTTTGTCACCTATAACCTTCTTTAATCATGAAACATGGAAAAGTGGATGCACTCATGAAGAAGAAGGAAGCTCCAATTTGTATGCCATAGTACCAATATTTTACAACACCTTGTAAGGACCATAGTATTTTGGCGATAATTTATTATCCTTCTTAGCTTGCTTGAGGGAAATTTGTTTGTATGTTTGTAGCCATAAAAATACCCAGTCTCCTACATCATAACTTCTCTCGCTGTGATGTTGATCTCCCTGTTGTTTCATTCTATTTTGTGCCAAATTTAGGTTAGCATTTAAGAGTTGGAGAACTTGCTGTTGATGCTCAATGTGATCTTCCACTACTTGCACCTTAGAATTTTCTCTTAAAGATGGTGTGATGGACGGTGGATGATATCCATAAAGTGCCATAAATGGGGTCATTTTTTCTTTAGTAAGGAAGGAAGTGTTATACCACCATTCCGCCATAGGTAACCACTTGACCCATTGTGTTTTTTTATGAGATACAAAACAATGAAGATATCCTTCCAAACATTTGTTCACTATCTCAGTTTGACCATCAGATTGAGGATGATAAGATGAGCTATGAGCTATTTGAGTACCCAAACAAGAAAATAATTCCATCCAAAAATTTCCAGTAAAAATTGGATCTTTGTCGCTTACCATAATCTTTGGGTTTCCATGTAGCTTTTGAATTGTTTCCATAAATGCAGTAGCAACTATACTTGATTTAAATGGATGAGATAATGCACAAAAGTTCTATCAACTACCATCATGATTACACTCTTTCCTTCGAAATTAGGTAAACCTGTGATAAAATCCATTGAAATCTCCTCCCAATGTTGACTTGGAATGGATAAAGGCTGTAGAAGACCCGAGGTCTTAATTGTCTCAAATTTATTTTTTTAGCAAACCAAACATTCTTCCACAAACTTTTCAATATCAGATTTAAGGCCATCCCAAAAAAATTCTTTCTTCACCCTGTGGTAAGTTTTTAAAAATCCTGAGTGTCCTCCTAAAGGAGAATTGTGCAATTCCAAAAGAATATTTTGTTTTATTTGGGAATTCTTACAAATATATAAGCGATCTTTGTACCATAAGGATCTTGCTTCAACTTTTGAATGAGTGTCCACACTTCTTCATCCTTATTCCATTCATCTCTTGCTTCGGTTATCCAATTTGGTTGGATAATAGAAATTGCACAAAGCAATGTTTCCACCTGTTCATCCTTTCTTTAGAGTGCATCTACAACAACATTTAGCTTCCATTTTTTCTAGATGATTTCAAAGTCATAACCCAACATCTTTGTGACCCATTTTTACTGCTCTTCTAAAGTGTTCCAAAAAGTGTTTAAGACTATCATGATCAATTTTTACCTGGAATTTCCTTCCCATTAGGTAAGGTCGCCATTTCTTTAATGCATGTAGTATTGCCAAAATTTCCTTCTCATAAATAGATTTCCATAAATACTTTCCTTTGATTGGACAACTTTCAAAAGAAATGGGTCTTCCTTCTTGCATTAACACAGCACCAATTCCATTTCTTGAGGCATCACATTCCACAACAAAGGTTTTTTTGAAGTTTGGCATAGCTAAGACCGGTGCTAGGCACATTTCCTTTTCAAGATGTTCAAAGGCCTTAGTTGCTTCATGAGTCCATGAAAACGCATCTTTCTTCAATAATGTTGTTAGCAGTGTTGCTATTCTCCCATAATTCTTAACAAACTTGCGATAATACCCTGTTAAACCAAGAAATCCTCGCAACTGCTTTATAGTTGTGGGGACTTTCCATTCCTTAATGGATTTAATTTTGTTAGGGTCTACCTTAATACCCTTGCGAGATACAATATGACCTAGTTATTCCGCCTCTTGTAATCCAAAGAAACATTTGGATGTTTTTGCATATAATTATTTTTCCTCCAATAGTTTGAGCACACTGTCAACATGTTGAACATGATCCTTCCAAGACCTGTTGTAGATTAGTATGTCATCAAAAAATACTAGCACAAATTTTCTAAAGAAGGGTTTGAAAATGGAATTCATCAACCCTTGAAATGTAGAAGGTGCATTGGTAAGGCCAAAAGGCATGACCAAAAATTCATAATGATCCTCATGAGTTCAAGATGCTATTTTCGGAATATCCTCAATTTTCATTCTAATTTGATGATATCCTGAATGAAGATCCAACTTGGTAAAATAAATAGCGTCATGTAATTCATCCAATAATTCATCAATCATAGGAATGGGAAATTTAACTTTAATAGTGAGCTTATTGAGCTCCCTATAATCCAGACACATGTGCCATGATCCATCCTTCTTGTGCACCAATACTACTAGACCATAGAAAGAACTTTGACTAGGTTGAATTATACCAGCTTCTATTTTTTCTGCAATCATACGTTCAATTTCTCTTTTGGATGTAAGGATATATTTAAGGCCTGATGTTTGGAGGAACACTTCCTGGAATCAAATGAATAACATGATAATGATCACGAATAGATGGGAGTACTTTGGGAGTATCAAACACCTTGGAATGATTGTCCAAGACTTTTTGGAGATCTGGAGAAATAGATGATTTTGATGTTGGAACTTATAGTGATCATAATTGTGCAATTACACATCGTTGTTCTTTCTTTAGAAGCTTTTTCCTGAAATTAGAGCTTATTATCTTTCTCGGCTTCCCTGTGATACCTCGTAATTCGATTTCCTTTCATTTCGAAATTTTTTTCCAGAAAAGTTCTTGAAAATTAAAAGCTACCGTCCCCAAAGATTGTAACCATTGTACTCATAGTACAACATCAACACCTCCCATTGGAATAGAAAGCATTGGTATATTCAATACATATTCCCCCATGGTTATCTTGATATTATGGCATTTTCCAGAGAAATTTATAGCTCCTCCATTTGCAACCATGACTTGACATTATGGTGCTGGGTATAGGAAACAATTCAATTCCTTGGCTACCTTACAATGAATAAAAGTATGGGTGCTATCTGAATCAATCAACACTATTACTTTTTTCTTCTTGATATGTCCTTCTATCTTGAGAGTTTGAGGAGTGGTAATTCCTGCCAATGCATTACACGATATGGTCTGACTCATTTCTTCTTCTTCTACGGTTGGTTCCTAGTGTATATTCTATTCTTTTGAATTTTCTTGTTCATTTTCTTCCTCCTCTTCAAAATTTATATAAAATAATTTCTTCTCAACACACTTATGACCTTTAGTGTATTTGCTATCAAAACTGTAGCAAAGCCCTTTTACTCTTTTTTATTCCAATTGTTGTGGTGTCAACCTTTTAGGTTATGGAAGTCTAGGAGTAGCAATAGTTCCATATTTATAGATGTGAGTGGTAGGCTTCCTTGCCGCCATAATTTTATATTCAATTTTTCTTGCCATCCTGAATGACTTCTCCAATGAATCAGGTTCCCAAACGCAAACTTCATGTTGGATTTTATCCTTTAAAGTCCCTATGAAGACATCAATCCTGTGTTCCTCTGGAATATTAGTTACCCTTATATTCAATTTTTGGAAGTCCTCAGTGTGCTCCAACACTGAACCCTTTTGTTTGAGATTTATCAATTGGCTAAAGAAGGTGTTGCTCTTTGTATCCTCATAATGTGCTAGCATTTCCTCCGTAAAAATTGACCAAGTGATAATTTTTTTACGGGAGAAAAGCGATTGATACCATACAAATGTATTTTGTTCTAAATGTAAAGTTGCAATGCATACCTTTTGTGTGTTTTGCACATTATTGAGATCAAAATATTACTCCATCTGTAGTATCCATGTTACGAGATCCTTGCCATCAAACTTCCTCATATCCATATTTGGAATATGGTGGTTCTTCCATCCAACATTAGATTTTGTGAAATCACTATTAACATTTATTTTGTTCTCATCATGAGTTTCCTCTACTATCTTTTTGACATTAGGAAACATTTCTTGTATCACCTTTGTCAAACCTTCCATGTGTGCATTTAGATCATTCTTCATTTTTTCCCTATTTTCTTTCATGTCATCCATCTTAGCTTCCATGCCATCTTCCATGCCATCCATCTTAGCTTCCACGCCTTCCTTCAAAGCTTCCATTTCATTTTTTGTTTCTCTTTGCGAGAGCGAAATTTGGTGCACCTTCTCTTGTAATTTTGATATGTCATGTTGCAATTCTTCATATTCATGAGTCATAGTAGAGCCTTATAAAGGCTTAATGGGTGCTGAAATATTTTTAGGAGGAATTTTATAACCGAATACTGATATCTATTCTACAATATGCCCTTCGAATCAATTCAAATTGATTTTTCACACAAGACTTATGCAATTCGAAAAAAAATACACAACTTTTTATTGATTTTGAGGAGCTCGATATTGAAACTAAATTATCTCTGTGATTTTGGATCCTCAATATCTGAAGCTTGGCCCTGTAGTAGCCCTCTAAAGCTTCTTTCAATTTCCATAGGTCTCACTTGATTTGGATTCTTCAAGGAAAAGTTATGCCCAATCTCCCACAATGACCTAATTATGGATAGTTTGAGTGAGCGAACTTGTATGTGCACGTGTCCTCTTCCTATCTAGCTCTGAAATTGATGCAAAAACTACAGTTCATGTACTTGCATCTACTTTTTACAAAATTCCAATCCGATGCTCGGAAGTGAGAGTTATGGCAGGTTTCCCAGAGTCATCTCTTTGAGATGAAATTCAGAAGCATGAAACGACACTAACTTCCACAGATCATATGTCCAAAAATATTGCGAATAAATCTATGAAATTTTTCCATGAAGTTCCTCAGGATTTCAGCTTCTCTATGTAATAATTTTCGCTTCTGAACCCTCTTAGGTTAAGTTCAGGAGCCTGACACGATGACCTATTTAGGTTAAGTTCAGGAGCCTGCAAATATATCTAACTTCCACAGATCATATCTCCGAAAATATTTCGAACCAAGATTTGAAAATTTTCCATGACGTTCTCCAGAATTTCAGATTCATACTCTAAAATTTCAGCTTTTGAACTTTCGTAGAAAAAAAGTTATAGAAAAAATTCCACGATGACCTTTTTGGAGCAGCGAAACCCTAGAATCCAAATCTTTGATACCAAATTTTATGAAACGATCTCCAAAAATAGAAGAGAAGAGAGGTCAACGCCTTATAAATCAGACACTTCGAGGGGGAAACCTCCGATACATTACATAAATGAACAATTCTTGGATGATACAAATGAAAAAACCTCCTTCTATATATAAGGGTCCATGGGATCACAATATAATCCTAGCCGACCTAACAATAATAATGTAAGGGAACAATAATAACAATATGGGGGTTACAGGGGCACAACAATAACAATAAGGGGGATACACTAATAAAAATAATGGACTACGCTAGTAATATGGGGACCTAACATATATGGATTCACATTTTGTTTTTGTTTATAAGCATCATGACGGAGGACACTTTTTTTCCTATGTGTTGCTCAGTTATAGTATGGCTCTCTGTTGGCATGCTACTCAATTTTAAATAGTGATGTACAACATTTTAAGTTAATAGAAATCTCTATGCCTACTTACAAAAAAAAACATTTCTATGATTTATTTTTTTGAGAAGAATATTTATGTTTCTAGTAGTGTGAGGGGTTCTTATTATAATTAGTTTCACTTTATTTGGATATATATGTTTAGTAGTTATGTTGAGGTAGTGGTGGAATTTGTGGTTGCACCTAGAGAGACCATATTAAATGGTTTAGTGGCAGTTACACACATAATTTGACCAAAGAAATGAGGCATCATGCACTTGTCACTAGTCCTACAAAAGGGAAAGTTTGAAATTTGTACAAAAGAATTAAAAAATATCACTGCTTCACTCTCAAATTTCCAACCCAAAATTATTTTAAAAAATGTAAACATTACCTCTCATAAATTAGCAAATAAATCAATTTATTTAACCCCTAGAATCTTATTGAAACTATGAGAGAAGCCCCAATTCCATAATAAAATTTAACGAAAAAAAAAAGTGATGACTGTAAAAGAAATCATAACAAAGAAGTTGAGGTTTCTTAAGAAGCTAAAGTTTGAAGGATGTTATAAAATCACTACCAAAAAAATCAACAACAAACCACAACCCAGTGATAAATAGAGTTCTCACTCCCAATGGAACTCTTTATGGGATAAACATGGAGAGATGATCCCCTACGTGGATTTTTTATGAGAGGATCTAACCTATTAATTGAGACTCATCTCTCTTTCCCTCAGAAATAGAATGTGGGAGAGTAAGGAGGTAATTTAGAATAATTTCAATAGGTATAGTACAATATCAAGGAAGAAATAATTGCACAAGCCTTATCAACAAAATCTCTAGAATTAGAAGATGAATTTGGTGGGAAGAAAGACTAGATTCAATTGGTTAAATGGATAACAAAGGAAATAATTAGTGTGGAATCTTAGAGATGCGGAGAATGGATGGAGAAATAATATTACAAATAAAAATGCGGACCAAATATCATTTCATATAAATTCTTTTTTCTTAATAGAAAAAACTATATGATCTTAAATTGGACATAGTCTGCACAATCAACTTCGTACCTTTGTAGGAAAAACAAGGATAATTTCACAATGTAGTGAAACCAAACTACTTCCATCAGTTCTATCAATATTTATTAGCATAAAGGCCTTGATGTCAACTGGGGTAGCCCCATAATGAATCTTGTAATCATAAATGAATAGGAGTTAATTTCATGTGCTTTTTGTCAATCTATTCCTTCAAGGTATGGTTTTTTTATAATATTTTTTTTTAGTTGTATCGATTTAAACACAACTTTCATATAGTTCAAGGAAAATGTGGATGTTTGAAGGGCCATCTCATATTAGCCTTTTTGTTTGATTCCTCTTCATACTTGAACAAAAAACAAATGTATCTGGTAAGAACTTAAGAACATTTTGCAAATACAAATATAATTTTATTGTTAAAACTAAAAAATTTAAATAAGTTAAATGGTGAATTCCCTATGTCGCATGATTTTATGAGAAAATGAAGGTTATTATCATAGTTTTAAATATAATAGGTTAAGGAAATTGAATAAAGTATTTTGTTTTTTGAGAAAGGTGGATTAATTACTAGGTAAAGTTGTAGAGGTTAGCAAGATAAGAAATCAAACATAGAGTTTGGGTAGATACTATGAGCAGTTAAAAACTAGTCATGACTATTCATGTTTGAAAAAAGATCTGACTACAATTTGTTGGCTAGAGGTTATTGTAGATTCCAAGATTTAATTGAACATTGAGCTAATAATTATGAGTTGAATGTAGATCTAAATTCACATTTTCCCAAAGGAATCCCCAAGAAGAAGAGGGGGGCATGTCCAATAGTTTTGTCTGGTAGAGTTGTCAATGTAAAAATAGGAAGGTTTAATATACATAGGGAGGATAATATGGTGTACTCGCGCATGTACTCAAGGGGATAAACACTGAAATGTGGCTATAATAATGGAATACACCCATTCTATAATTAAAATAATAATATAAGATATTTGACATAATAATAATACAAATACTCATGAGAAAGTGTAACATTGTATTGTATGTGTGTTGAATTATATTGTCTTGTAGCAAACACGGCTTGTGGAGTGATTCCTTTCATAATTATTTGATTGCGTTATCATATGTAAAGGGAAATTGTCTATATTATTGGTGTTGTTCATGGTTTATACATACATACATACATACATACATAAGCGATGTCTCTTTAATATCTTTAAATATTACTACAAGTGGTATTATATCTCTTTGTTGGGCATGAAGTGGAAGAAATATTGGGCACAAATTTGGAGAAATTTTTTCTCTATTTGCTGAATTTATATAGTAAAAACATGATAACAACATTCAAGTCGATTACTTAAACTTTATTTGAAGAATTTTAAGAACCCATTTTGATGAATGAATTCCTCTTGAAAAAATACCCAATTTTGAAAAAGAAATTTTCTAAAATAGAGTTTAGGGAGTGAATTTATGAGCAATTAAAAACAAATAAATTTTTAGTGTTTTCCTAACATTCAAATAAACTTATGATACACTTTGTGCATAATTTTAAGAGTCCATTCAAATAAATGAGCTCTTATTGAAAAAATAGCCAATTTTAGAAAAACTCATCTCGAATGGTGTTTGCAAAGAAAAAATCATTCATAACTTCTAAGGGTTTGGTGAATTTTGGAGATTCCATATCTTTCGATAGAGGGCATGGATTTTGTCAAAATAGTGCTAAAAGATCTAGAGAAGTGGTGGAATTTCATAGTCATAATAGCAAAACTAAGATCTATAACACATGTTATGAATGTTCTACATCTTGGGTCTCAAATCGTAACTGCACAAGGCAACTCCATTAAGAACTAAGTGATCCTTTTTTATACAACCATTCTCTCTTTTTGCTATAGCAAGAAAAATATATTTCACATGAAAATATTATGATCTTAATATTGATATATATAAAAAATGGATAAATTCCAAACATCCATTATTTTGTAGACCTTACCTCCTTAATAATTTAACAGGTGATTCATCCATTTGGTGGATTGGAGTTAACCATGAAGAGGTATATACACTCATAGATAAAGAAGATGAAAAATTATTTATAGACAGGTGGTATCATTTTATGAAGAAAAATAAAAATAGTACTAGGGATTTATTCTCTTGTAAACATTACATATTACTAGTTCATGCCACATCAATTTATTCAGCAAGAGAAGGTCAATGTTTCTATTAACCCTAATCATAAACATAATTTCATCAATGTTAAATTAGATATAAAATATTTTGTGTTCCCACAAATTATATTCAAACCACATAGCTTGAGGGTGAAAACATTCAAATTTCCAAAGAGTTAAATATTTCTATGGATGAATTTGTGCTACATGAAAATAATTATGTTATAGATATGTACGATGTGGATATTGTTTTAGAATATACGTGGATGGATTCATTTGGTAAAATTAATATTAAAGTGAAAAAAAAAGTTTTTGAGACATTGGCACAAGAAAAAACAAAGATCACAGTGGAGGATTTGTGTATCAGTAAGCAAGAAGGTTTCGAGGGGCCCTATGAAGAAATCCCTACAAAGGAAATAATTGTAGTACCTAAAGTCATATGAGATGAATAATTCATGGTTGAATCATAAGAATAAATTACAAAAATAATTGAAGAACATAAAATTGAAGGGCATGAAAAGGAAGACGAAGCTAATGAACTGCATTTCGAAGAGCCACATAAGGAATGACCAAATGAAGAGTTAGAGCTTGAGGTAAAATAAGAACCTATAGAAACACTAGAAGTAAATTTATAGGAAGGGCATAAGAAATAAGGGGAAGGTAATGGACCATGTGTTAAATAATAAAAGAGAAAAAATCCCATAGATAAGGTTTCTTATATTCCATGCTCCCACACTACTCAAAGAAAAAGCATTCATTAAGGAAAGGGTGTAGGCATAAAAAAATTACCATGGATCAACATGGAATATATAAGTAATATAGTATGAAGGCACATGGAAGACTAATAAAATGCATGTAGATATTAATTTAACACAATGAATATACAGATTCTAAGAAGAAACCTAAATAAAAATTGATCAAAGGCTATAGTTGGGCCCCATATCCAAATTTTAGTTGGATGGATAGATGCTCATGCATAATACCAATTGGCTACATTGCACATCATATTATTGTGTTCCTTTGGATGTTTTAGGAATGACACATACCAATTTGGATTAAATTTAATGTAATTAGGGATGTTATATTTAAGTTGTCATTGATGACAAAGGAAAAAATGGGTGCAAATACTTGGGAGAAATTTTTAGTGTGAGATCACCTCAAGTCCACTTGGAAACTACTCATATGGATATAATTCTGAAAGATTTTTCCAATGGTATATGGAAGGAATAAAATGGCTTTTTGGATCAAAATTTACTACAATTCAAAGCTTTGAGGCCAAAAGGGGTTAAATTTGTATAGCTAATATTGGTGTTTTGTCAAAATGTTGGAAATTTCAGTGTTTTGGCCAAATTAGTGGAGATCTTGGCATAGGAGAGACATTAGACCCCATGTAGGTATGACGATAGACTGTGCTCCATGTGGCCCTTCTAACCCCTGTAGAAAAATTGCAGGGGCCCATGCTCACTCAATTGTTAGACGATAGTGGAGCACTGTGTTGGGCAGTATTATTGTCCATATTATTGATCGAGAGATCAATGGCCCATGTTAAAAGCTGAACCCATCCCCGTTTACCATCAAACTACATGTGGGGGTCCATGAAAATCATGACTGTAAAGGTGACAAGGTAGGGTGGGTGCAGCGAAAATGTGGCCAAACATGTGGCGGGTGGAACATGCATTTATTAGAAAAAAATTGTAATGCGGGGGACCCCACATAATAACTCACCTCGAAATTTTTCTCCCAGGAGTCCCAACAGGAGTGCAAGGTTAAAAATAAAGGGTCATGGAGATGAGAGGATGTGGCTAAGTGATGAGGCAATGTACAAGGACGTGGCACAATTTTATTGATGGATGAAAGCAAGTGAGGGTACTCCACTTCACACATCACCCCAAAAGGCTTGTTCAAATAAGATTAAAAGGAAGGTGTGCATCTAAACCTCTGAGATAATGTGGTGTCGAGAGGAAGTCGAAGAAATATAGTGAATTATCATTGGATGAGAGAGGTTGTGTAGAAACATGATGGCATGATGATGTCAACATCATTTGGCAACAATGAGGGTGTGACACATAGCACACATATTTGGCATTTTTAGATACCCATGTGGGCTGAAAATTAGTAACACATGGCACCAATCCACAAGTGACACACGCCATCCTTGTAGAGATGAAATATAGTTTAGGAGTGATAAATAATATCAGAAGCATACCATGGAATATTTGGAGGGTGCACATGAAGAAATTTATGGGAAAATAGTCTTGATACA
Organism: Pinus albicaulis; assembly: GCA_034641835.2. NCBI lineage: Eukaryota > Viridiplantae > Streptophyta > Pinopsida > Pinales > Pinaceae > Pinus > Pinus albicaulis. Next base: position 114,419,159 of record CM076572.1, read on the forward strand.
TGGTGGCAAGTGCACATCACCTCAGTTGTTTTGTGATTGGTCCATGTGTGCAGTACAGGTATCACAAGGACACATCATCCTGGATCTCAGAAGGTGAAGGACCTTGGAGGTTTCTTAGCGATTTATGTGTGGTTTCTCGAGTCTAACAAGGTGTCAGGACATGCTGGAGGACAAGGTGGCACATAGTTGGAGTAGCGTTTCAACCAGAGGAGAAAAAGTCATGGAGAAGAGGTACCACTAGGACACGTATGCTTGGAATATTTATCCCGGAACAATATGAAAGCACAAAATTTTTTTTAGTCGATAATTAGAGCTGGGGTCTAAGGAAAAGCTCCAAGACTCAAATTTGTTTGTGCATTGTGAACACAAGCATGGAATATTTACAATGTTGGTTAAGATATTAGGACTACATCACAAATCGGAATAATGGAGGTTATATGTTGGGGTTTTATGTAGTATTGCTTGGGCTAAAAAACCATTCCATATCCATGATTAAAGTTATTTAGCACTATAACAAAGTGCTTTGGGAATAATTTCAAACATGAACTAGCTAGAAACATACATGGCGACATAGACACATTTAGAAGCTTATTTCGGAGTTTTATCAAGTTAGGAGTGAGCTAAATTTGGAAAGCTATAGTTAAACTCTCATACTTTTCCAGAAGTGTAAATTTGGTTATTTTAACTCAGAGTTCCACACAGGGAAAATAAATTAGAAACTGGAGACTATAAGAACACATTCATAAGACTTGATAGAAGTGGGAAAAAATAAAAAATTAGATTTTATCCATTAAGGAGAGTTTAGCTTAACTAAAAGTTTAAAAACCAAAAATATCAACTCAACTTCTATATAAGCATAATCAAATTTGGAAGAATACAATTTACAAAGGTTCTTGTTGTTGCTGTTGTTGTTGGTGTGTATGGTGTATTGATCAAGATCAAATATTGTTGAAGGTGATTGTATGGTGTTTGGGGTGTGTGATTGATGTGAGAATTTATTTTTTTATGAAAGGAAGTTGCCTTCATTATTTTATTTTAAAACTTGTATGAAAGATGAATCAAGGAGGTCAAGAAAGTGGCATCTCGCAGACCAGGGGTTGTAGCTGCTTCTGTTAGTGGTTGGTAAATAATTAGGGGTTGGATCTCCTTTCAAAAAGATATTATAAATAAAGGGTTATAGCTCCTTTCAATGTTAGATGATAAAATAGGGGTATTTTATCTTTTCAATGGTAACTGATAAATAAGGGAGTAGTAGTTTCCTTCTGGTTGTAGCTAGAAAAATTTGTAACAACAAGTATAAGAATGCCTTTGGGAAAGTAATTGAATACAAAGTTTCAAGAATCTGTGTTTCAAATATGTGATTATTTTGTTAATTCTTGTGATGCTCATATGAATTATTTTTGAAGTGTTTATTAATGTCCTAGTATGCTTTACTTGTGAAACAAACTTATAAAATTCCCACAATATTGATTCACCCCCCTCTTAAAATTGTCCTAATTTCTAACAATTGGGATAAGAGCAACCAGGTTACTTCAGAATCAGTTTAATAGCTGAAATAAATACCAGGGACCATGGAAAAATAGGAAGGAGGATACACCAATAGGGCACTGATGTTCAATGGAACAAACTATGTGTTTCAGAAAGTATGGATGGAAGCTTTTATTCAATCACATGGTGTTGGAGTATGGGATGTAGTGGAAGAAGAATATAAAAATCCTGAAGCCTTGATTATTAAATATTAGAAGATGCAGTTTACATGTAAATCTAAAGCTATGAATTCTCTGCTTGCTGGCCTACCTGAATCATAAATAAACAAGGTCATGGATTTCACTACTGCAAAAAGGTGTTTAGGACAAAATGAGTAGTTTCTATGAAGCCGAAAGCAAAGTAAAGCAAGTCAGCTTAAAGGTTTTAGAATGAAATTTGAGTCTTTGAAGCTGCATGATGATGAATATATTACTAAGTACTTTCTTAGAGTTCATGGGGTTGCAAAAAATATAAGAGGTCTTGATGAAGAGTTAAAAGAGATATCAGTAATAAATTAGGTGTTGAGATCTCTCCCTAAGATATTTAATACTATAGTTTCAGCCATTTAGGAGATGATCGATCTGAATAAACTCACTATGGATCAAATACTTGGCACTCTTACTACCAATGAGATGCTAATTTCCAATGGCAAGCCAAAAATAAAGGAGTCGACATTCAAAGTAGATAAGAAGCCCAAGGAAGAACATAATGATTCATGTTGTGAATTGGATGAAGTGGAAGCTAAGTTTGCAAGGAATATCAAGAGAGGCTTAAGAGAGTACAAAGGTAATATGCCTTTAAAGTGCTTTAAATATGGTAAAGTAGGTCATTATACTTCCAAATATCTACGAAAGAAGAAGAATGAATATGACACTAGAGAGAAATTTAGAAAATTGCAAAAGGATAAAAAGAATTCAAAGAAGAAAAGCTTATACACCCAATATTCCAGCTCTTATGAAACTAAAGGAAACCAATATTTATATGAGAAAAAAACCTATGAAGGATGAAAGTAAATTATTCTCATGGCCATAAAGTAGTTGAGTGTAGACTTAGAAATAAAAGGCCTAATACTAAAAATAAGTAAACAAGACAACAACCCAAAATATGGAAGGAAATGGAAATCACAAAGAACTGTAATGTAGTTTTATATGCTTAGAATGAAGGAAGTCATTGGTATGTTGATAGTAGTTGTTCCAAGCACATGTGAGGAGATAAAAGTAAGTTTTTCTCATGGAAACTAGTCAACAAAGGTATTGTACCCTTTGGTAATATTGCACCTGGTAATATTGTTGGTAAAGGAGTTGTTAGCCTAGCTAACGGAAGAGGTAACACTAGGGATGTGTTATTTTTTGATGGGATGAAGAATAATTTACTTATTGTGTATCAGATGTGTGATCATGGCTATGATGTATTCTTTAAAGCTAAAAAATGTCAAATCAATTTTGCAGGCATAGGATACATAGTAGATGAATCTCTAAGAATAGATAGTAATGTGTATTTTCTAAAAGGGTTGACAAAAAGGTGTTGTTTTTCAAATATATATGAGGGTTAGTTGTGGCATCGAAGGCTAGGACATCTAAACTTTGATAATATTATCAAATTGGGAAAGAAGGATGTTATTAGGGATATTCCAAGGATTTCAAAGTTGGAGAATTCTATTTGCAAGTCCAGTCAGATTGGAACGCCAGTTTGAGTACCTTGAAAATCTAAGGAGAACTCATCAACCATGCCATTGTAATTGATACATATCGAATTTTGTGGTCCCTCAAGAACTCAAACACCTTCAAGTAAATTATATTTCATGTTTATCATTGATTATTTAAAAAAAAATGGTGTGGGTTTCATTTCTTAGATAAAATTTAGAAGCACTTGAGAGGTTTAAGAACTTTAATTCCATGGATAAAAATGAGACAAACTATAAAATAAATTTCAGAAGGTATGATAATGGAGGTGAGTTTACTTCAAAATATTTTGATGATATTTTGCAAGAAACATGGCATCAAAGGGAAATTTACCATAGCAAACACTCAACAACAAAATGGTGTAGCAGAGAGAACCAATAAATTAGTTCAACAATTCTCTAGAGCCATGATGGGAGAAATAAATATTCATTCGAGATTTTGGGCTGAAGCTATTCACACATTAGTTGTAATTGTAAAGAAAGCACATTTCATACCAAACGGTGATAAAAATTCATATGATATTTGGTCTAACAAACCTACTACAGTCAACAATGATGAGAAGGATGATTGAGCCATTTTCAAATGAAGATAGTGAGGAACCCACCCCCCCCCCCCCCAATCAACAATCTAGAGATCCTACAAGGTATGTTAAAAAACACCACCCAATTGACCAAATTGTTGGTGAGTTCAATACAAGTATGCAAAAAAGAAGAATATTGTTAAATCCACCTAACCAAGCACATGTATCTCTGTTATCTATGATGGAACTGAATGATTTTATCAATCCCACCAAGATGATAATTAGTTACGGGCCACGAAGAAAGAGCTTAATCAGATCGCGAAAAATTAGAGTTGGGAGCTTGTTCCAAGACTAACAAACAAGAATGTGATAGACACGAAATGGGTATGTAGGAACAAATTGAATGAACATGGTGAAGTGGTAAGAAATAAGGCAAGGATATTTTGCAAGGGATATGCACAAATTCAAGGTTTAGATTCGGATGATGCCTTTGCACCTATTGCTTTATTAGAGTAAATTCACATGTTTTTAGATTTTTCTAGTTTCAATAAATTCAAGATATACCAGATGGATGCCAAACTGCCTTTTTAAATGGATAATTACACGAAGTCTACATTGAGTAGCTTGATGGTTTTCAATTGTCAGATAAAATAGATTATGTTAACAAGATGAAAAAGGTCTTGTGTGGTCTCAGGCAAGTCCCAATGGATTGGTATTCCAAGTTGGATAGTTATTTTCTCAAGTGTGGTCTTAAAAGAAGTGTGGTTGTAGTAACTTTTATGTGAAATATAATTATGGGAAATTCGTAGTGGTGGTTGTCTATGTTGATGATATCATTTTTTCCAGTGATCTAGATTCTCTAACTTGCCAATTTGCAACTAATATGAAGGTTAAATTTGAGATGTCTATGCTAGGAGAACTTTGTTATTTCCTTGGTTTGTTGATTGCACAATATTCCAAAGGAGCTTTTATCTCACAAATAAAGCATATCAAGAAATTTATCAAGAAAATTGGCATGAAGGAATGTTCTTTGGTATGAACTTCAATGGTTAATGCATGAAATCTTATCAAGAATGATGAAGCACCAAAGGTGGATCATAATTTATATATATCTATTATTGGCAGCCTCCTATGTTTGACAACCTCATGGCCATAAATCTTATAGGTAGTTTGTATTGTTGGAATATTTTAAGAAGCTCCCATATAGAGTCATCTCTTAGCAGAAAAGAGGATTCTCACATATCTTAGAGATGCAATGGAATATGGGCTTTGGTACCCTAGAGGTAAATATTTTTCACTAACTTTTTTTATCGATGTTGATTGGGCAGGTATGTAGATAACTGAAAGATAACTACCAGGTGGTGCTTTATTTCTTGGTGCATGTCAATGGTTTCATGGTTGAGCAAGAATAAATCCTCAATCTCTCTCTCTATTGATGAATAAGAATATATAGAAGTAACTTATTTTTGCACTCAACTCCTATGGATGAAGAAAACTTGACAATATGTACAAGTATTATATTCTCATCCCATCCCTATAATTTGTGATAATACAATTGCAATCAACATGTCAAAGAATATTGTTTTCCATTCAAAGATAAAGCATATTCTAATAAAGTACCACTTCCTCAGAGAACAAGTTCCAAATCAGATTCTCAAGTTGTAGTATGTACCTAAAAAATAGCAAGTGATTGGTATATTAACCAAATGTCGCCCAAGAGATCGATTTGAGTATTTAAGGAAAATATTGGAAGTAGTGCCTATTAATTCCCTCCATAATATCTTCCTCAAGAGGAATAAAGAAAGCCAACAAATAATTAGCATATCAAAAGGAAGTCTCCCGGTCCACATGATCAACTAGATATGGGGAGATTGTTTGTAGAGGGATCATATTATTTTGTTTTCCATTGATGTCAAAGGGGGATAAGTATATAAAAGGGGAGTAGAACCCAAAGGGGGGATAATTATGGGAAGTTAGAGAAGTACAATTTACTTATATGTTTGTGTTTGTGGTATTGTCATCAATGCCAAAGGGGGAGAATCTTATATATAAGTTGTCATTGATGAAAAAGTAAAAGATGGACGCAGACGCTTGGGAGACATTTTTAGTATATAATATCATATCAAGTCCACTTGGAAAATAATGATGTGGATAAATATTTGAAATAGTTTTCCAATAGCATATGGAAGTTAGAAAATGGCCTTCTAGATCAAAATTTATTGCAAGTCAAATCTTAGAGGCCAAAAGGGGTCAAAGTTGCAGAGCTAATATTGGTGTTTTATAAAAATGGTGGAAATTTTGGTGTTTTGGCCAAAATTAGTAGAGCTTATGGTAGAGGAAAGGCATTAAAAATTGCGCAAGTTTAAGGTGGATAATGCACCACACGTCCCCTCTAATCCATCCGTGAAATTGCGGGGTCCCATGATCTCTTGATGGTTAAACAAAAGGGGAGCCTCGCGTTCTGTGGTATTTAACATATCGTCGATCGAGAGATTGATGACCCATGTTAAAACTGTGACCCCCTCCCCATTTACCCTGAAACCACATATAGAGTTCAATGAAAAACCATGGTGGCAAATGGTGATGTAGAAAGGTTGACATAGTGGAAACGTGGTTGAATAGGTGGCAGGAAGAACAAGCATTGATTAAAATAATTTTGTAATGTAGGGGACCCCACCCGATAGCTTAACCCAAAAAAATATTCCCCATGAGTTCTAAGTGGAGTGCAAGGTCAAAGATCTTAGGACATGCACCCTAGAGGATGTGACTGATCCGGGGTGGATATTGGTGGTCACCCACTTTATTCCACTTGGGGCTCCACCGTCAATATTTCGGTTTTTCGAGTTTCGGCACGGTTTACTATTTTTATGAGTTTTCTTTGTAGTCCTGGATAGATCTTTCTAACGGTATGATCTGCCGTCAAATGGAGATAGTATGCCAAATTTACGCCCCTGGGAAGTTGAAACACCAATTTACCCAAGCGGGGCCCATAGTTTTGGCGCTTCATCTCCTAGGGTTAGGGTTTTGGCTGTTTAGGATTTCCCATTGTTTCTAAATGATAAATAGGCCCTTGAGCCTCATTGTAACACAGTTCAGAGGCCTGTAGCCACCACATCTCTTCTCAGAGATAGCTACCAGCGCCCTAGCTAGTTTTATTTCCATTCTGTCTGTAAGCAAATTTCAGTTCTTTGATATTAATGAAATGAAGTGTTATTTCCACTGCATCTTTGTATTTATGGTTATATGTTTATTTTTTTGCGTTCCTACATAAAATCCGGATCGGTGGTATCGAGGAAGCGAGTCACCGCTCTTTCTGTTTTTCTCTTCATGTTTCCAATGCGTACATTGGGTATACGACCAAAGTCCCACATTGACTAGAAGTGGGGAGGATCATGGGTGTATAAGGATGGACAAATATCTCCATTGGTATGAGGCCTTTTGGGGTAAAGCCCATAAGCAAAGCCATGAGGGCTTAGGCCCAAAGTGGACAATATCATACCATTGTGGAGATATGTGGTGTCCAGAATCCTTACAAGTGGTATCGAGAGGGTCTGCTCTTTATTTGTTTTTCTTTGCATGTCCCCAACGCGGTCGGGGTATAAGGAGTGAGGGATCGATCTGGTTGAACCCTTGCAAAATTAGACGACCTCCCATGGTGGAAGAAAAGAAAGACGAGGGAACAGGAGATCCTATCAAAATATTGCTTGAGGAGGCCCTCGAGAAACAAAGGAACGCGATGATAGATAAATTTTCTCAGATCCTTCAACGACTGCCCACCTATGGCGCATCTACATCCAACAGCCACTCTGGAGGTGCCACTCCCTTCAAGGTACGGGTAAGCTTTGACATTCCTATATTTGAAGTAAAAAATGAGTGAGACATTTTGTAGACGAGATGGTTAAATTTGTTGGAAGGGTATTTCTCGGTCCATGACTTCTACGTAGAAAAGATTATTTTTGCACTCACCAAGCGCCCCCATGTCAAAAGGCGGTGGGGAAACCTACGTGAGCAAGAGGGGCGAAGGGAACCCTCTCTTGTTCTCGACCACACCCATAGGTCGTTCCGAACGACATCAAGGAACAATATTACGTGAGGAGCATGAGGACAAATACATCCAATGGACCACGCTAACGGAAACAAAGAGGATCAAGATGTGCACGAGCGCGAATACGATTTCCATACCACTGCGCACAAAGTTGGGTATTAAAGATTCGGGAGGATGTTGGTGCTCAAGTACATGAGTTTGTCTACACAAACACATTCAGGAGGAAATGGAGTTCCTCGACATTACATCACTTGGCACGGCATATCGCTATGCCGCCAAGATCGAGCAGAAATTTAAGCAGAAGAAGCGAGACTTTGGCTCTGCGAATCCGAAAGGTGCCCCGAATCGAAGAACAAGGGGCAAGGCCAAAGCAATGCGACTCAGAACAACACCACAAATCCAAAGAAGGACACAGGGAAGTGGTGTGAATTTCATAACAGCCCCACTCACAGCACAAACGAGTGTCGGGCCAAACATTCTTTGGTGGCTGAACTAAAGGCACCCGAAGCAGATGCATTTTCTGATCCTGAGTTAGAACCAGACAAAGGCAATGACAAAGGGAAGCAGATCATTGATGCGGATCCCAGTGCCATTGTTGCCACCACCAAGATCTAGAAGGAGGGTCCAGAGGATCCAGAGGAGGGGGAGCGCCTCTTCCAGTCGCAGATGTGGGTGAAGGGTTCTCCGCTGCAGTTTCTCGTCGATAGCGGAAGCCAAAAGAACCTCATTTCAGCAGACATCGTGAAGCGGCTCGGCCTACCAACCATAGCACACCTGCAACCGTATACCATTGGGTGGCTCCACCCAGGGAGAGATCTCCGCATCCGCCAGCAGTGCCGACTTCCATACAGTATCAAGCCATTCACGGATGATGTATTGTGTGATGTTGCTCCTCTTGATGTAGCTGATGTATTATTGGGCCAACCATACTTGTGGAGGCGACATGCTGTGTATGATTCTAGGCCTCGTGCTGTTATTATTACTTTGGGAAATAACTTGTACATGATACCGGAGGTAGTACCGCCTCCTGCCATCTCTTTGACTACTGCAAAACAACGCAGTAAGATTGTTTCCCAGACCAGGAAATTCATTTTCCTTACGACTCACTCCCATGGAAAGAAGAATATTGTGGCCACAACCTCGAAACGGGGCTCCCTTTCACGGCTGCAGCAGATGGACAAAGTCATGGAGGAATACGATGACAATTTCTCCTCACTCATAGAGGTTCCTCTACACTGTCAGGACAAGCACTCCATTGATCTGACTCCCAATGCACCACCACCTGATGTTTCCATACATCCTGCAACTACACATACATAATCCAAACATGTACTGTATGAGGCTGATAAAGAAACCAAATTTACTAAATGCATCCAGCATGTCCACCCGCAGGTCCATGACATCTTCAACACATCTAATACTCAGTTCAACAGAATTTGCCTCATCTCATGGAGGAACTTAACGCAATGGGGACCATTGCTTCCTAAGGGGGGAGGAATGATCCAGGTGGATATTGGTGGTCACCCGCCTATTCCACTTGGGGCTCCACCATTGTCTATTTCAGTTTTTCAGTTTCGGCACGGTTTACTATTTTTAGCAGTTTTTCGGGTCCTAAACTTCCGGAGCCGTTTTGAGGCCCTAAACGACATTTTTTGGGACAACGGAGGGCAACATGGGTCCATGGACCAATTTTTCCCGTTCCAAATTTGTAGTCCTCGGATAGATCTTTCTAACGAGGTATGGTACGCGTCAAACGGAGATCGTATGCCAAAGTTACGCCCCTGGGAAGTTGAAACACCAATTTACCCAAACGGAGCCCATAGTTTTGGCGCTTCATCTCCTAGGGTTAGGGTTTTGGCTGTTTAGGATTTCCCATTGTTTCTAAATGATAAATAGGCCCCTCGAGCCTCATTGTAACGAGTTCGAGAGGCACAGCCATCACATCTCTTCTCGGAGAGGTCGCTACCCGGCACCTAGCTATTTTATTTCCATTATGCACGTAAGCATATTTCTGTTATTTGATAATGAAATGAAGCCTTGTTCCATTTTGCATCTCCTGAAGTCATGGTTATTTATTTGTATTGATACCATTGCGTTCTGCATAAAATCCAGTTATGTGGCTAAGTGATGAGGGTAGGGTACACGGTGCAATTTTCTTTAATTGGAGCATGTCAACTAAGAGAGGGGACCCCACTTCACACAAGACCCTAAAAGATTCAAAGGAAGGCGTGAGTCCAAAATTCTAGGATAACGTGTTTTCGAGAGGACGTGGATGACACATGTCACATTAACATTAGATGACATAGGTGATCTAGAAATTAGATGGCATGATGATTTCATTATGATTTGGTGCAAACGAGGACATGACACATGGCATGAAGCTTTGACATTTCAGGTACCCACGTGGGACAAAAATTAGTGACATGTGACACCACTTAAGGAGTGACATGTGGAACCACTCAACAAGTGAGACATGACATCCTTGTAGAAGTGGAATACTGGTTGGAAGTGACACGTAAACCCACAGGCATAACCCCGATGTTTTGGAGGGACCATAGGAAAAAATTTATAGGGAAATAGTTATGGGATATGGCCGAATTAAGGTGGCAAGGGAACATCACCCTAGCTATTTTGTGATTGGTTCATGTGTGGGACGGGTCACGAGGTTCTGCATCTGAATCCACAGAAAGTCGGGAAACCTATAGAGTTTATAAGCATGTTGTGTGTGGTTTCTTCTAGTTGAAAAGGCATTGGGACATATTGGAGGACAAGGTGGCACACGGTTGCGTGGGCAAGAAGAGGCTTGCAAGTTATGGAGAAGAGGTCCACCGGAACCAAGTATGCCTTGAATATTTACCCTAAAACAATATGAAGGGTAACCATTGTTTTAGATGAGAATTAGAACCTAGGGAAAAGGAAACAATCTGGTCTCGTGGACTCATCTGTGTGCTCTAACCACGGTACGAAGCTATTTATAACAATGGTTAAGCCCTCAAGGCTATATTTGAGATGCTACTAGGGCCCAAGAGCATTTCATACTTATGATTAATGATACTATGAACCCGGGCCTTATAGGCAACTCTCACAGTTACCGATTGTCCTAGATTTAAAAAAATGATATTATGGGCTAGAGAATGTAAGTGATTTAGGTGTAAGTTCGGACAGATGGGTTGGGATCATGTTGGTGGCATGGACATATTTAGAATCTTATTCGAAAGTTTGGAAAATTAGGAGTTAGCCAAAATTGGAAAGTTGAGTTAAACCCTAATAGTTTTTCGAAATTGCAAATTTAGGTAGTTTAACTCGAGTTCCACGGGGAAAAAAATAGAGACTAAATACTTTAAGAACACATTCATAAGACTTGATAGAAGTGGGAAAAAAATCAAAATAAGAGTTAATTCATGGAGAAGGGATTGAACTTACCAAAATTCAAAAACTAAAAATATCAACTCAATTTGTATATAAGCATAATCTGCATTGCAAGAATATAGTGTTTAGAGGTTAATGTTGTTACATACTTAATTGTGTACCGTGGATTGATTAGTGATTAGAGATTAATAAAGGTAATTGTATTTTGTTTGATTGTGTGATTGAGGTGAGAATGTATTTTTTTAAGAAATGAAGTGGGCTTCATGATTTGAGCTTGAAGATTGTATGAAAGATGAATCAAGGAGGCCAAGAAAGTGGCATATTGTAGATAAGGGGTTGTAGCTCCTTTAATAGTTGTTGGTATACAATTAGGAGTTTGAGCTCCTTTTAATAAAAACTAATAAATAATGGGTTGTGGATCCTTTATGTGATAATTGATAATATAGTGGTAATTACCCCTTTCAATGGTAGTTGATAAATTAGAGAGTAATATCTTCTTTTTGGTTTAGCTAGATAAATTTGGAACATCGAATTTTAAGTTTCCATTGTGAAAATGTCAGAAGTAAAAATTTGAAGAATATGTGTGTTAAATATGTGGTTCTTGTTTTGGTTATTGTCATGATATGATTTATTGTTGAAGTGTTTATTGGTGTCATTTTATTATTTACTAGTGAAAGGAAGTTTTTAAATTCCCACAATACCAATTCACCCACTCACCCCCACCTCTCGGTATTTATCATAGTTTATAACAAGGGGGGTTAGCTATGAGGTACCTAAGGAAGTATCCAGGGATATAGGAATTTAATATACATACAATAATTGAATTGTTTGACTTTGTAATAAAAAATAGATAATAATAAGGGTAATTTGGCATTATACCTAAATAATACTCATAAAAGTAAATACATGAGTATCATTCTATTGGGCTTGTCTTGAATTTTGTTATCTTATAAAAATCATGAATTATGGAGTGATCTCTTCCATAGTGAATATTTGATAGTATTAGTCTTCCTCAAAGGTTCTTCTCTATATTTTTTGGGGTTGTTCATGGTGAATGTTTGGAGATGTTTTGGTGTTTTTAGTTTATCTTATAAATTTTATGGTAGATTATATCTCATATCTTTGAAGTTTCACTGCAAATCTTATAGTAGCACTTTGTAATAGCCCTGGTGAAAATTTCATGTAATATAGTTAAAATAATAAACACGTTTGGTGGGACACTTATTCCAAGATGAATGTTGGGAAAATGTTTGCATCCTAGAGGATGCTCACTTTGATTTAGTATGGATAAGGGAAATTAAGAAAAGGATTTAGAAAGGCATGAAATTAATTAGATTTTATTTATGAAAATAATGGAAATAGAAAGAAAAGTGAAAGGTCGGTGGTTTCATGTGTTAGGCCAGGAGGTAACTCCACCAAACAAAATTTAAGTTCATTAAAGAGTTCATATGAGTATATGCATGGAGGTGAGACTCTTTGGATTCATCTCCCATTGTCTCTTAACTTCCTTATTTTGTATTTACATTATTTTTATAGTGTCACCCCGTCCCTGGGATTAGGTGTCAACATTACCCCCCTTAATGCGAAGGTATATTGGTGAGTACAAGCATCATTTTGAATCTTTTGAACCTTTCTCTTCCAAGCGCTTTTGTGAAGATGCAGAAATATGCTCATACGTAAGGACAACGACGTAGATGGATTGTCTTAGCCTCAGCAGCAGTGTCAAACCGGATGGCTTTGTATTGATGTGCTTCGTTCGATCATGGAACTTTGGGTTCTTGTCCAAATTTATTTCAAAAGTGTTGTATACATAGTTTGTTTCATCTCCAAATATTCCGAATTTTCCCTACAGCAACACAATTTCCTTTGTTTAATTCTTTATACATATTTGCCTGGGTTAGCTGAATCTACTCAAACTATTTGTTTATTTAATCTCTAGGAGGCAACTCTTGATCCAAGACTAATATTATAACTGAAGTAGATATCTAGTTTCTTTGTCTCCATCAGAAAGTACACAGATAGTATCCAATCAAGGTAGAGTTTCCCACATGTGTATACTTGAGTCAAAAGTATTGAGTCCCTTTCAAGTACTTTAGAACTCTTTTTGCGGCATACCAATGCCCTCACGGAGCTTTTTTAAATGGCTTACGAGAAGGGATTCCAACATTAAATTAGATGTTTGGTCTAGTAGTAGTCATGTAGATGAGACTTCCTACGAGTTGTCTATGTACTTTGTTGAATCTCAATTATTTTCCCTTCAATGGATGTGATCTTCAAGTTTTCATTCGGATTAGTCAAAGAAGTTATACCAATACATACCAAACCTATTCAATAGATCTCTAATTTACTTCTTTTGAGAGAGGAATATAAACTTGGGATGTCCAAGTCGCCGATGCCAACATAGTAGTGAACATAGCCTAATTGGTATTTCAAAACCTTTCCTCAATTCCTTCTTTATAGGTGACATAGCTCTCATTGTTCCCTGTCACCAAAATATCATCTTCATACACCAGTATCACTCTGTTGTTTTTCCAACTTTCTTGACAAACAAGTTGCATCATCAAGATCATAATGTTTTAAGTTAAGTTTTTAGAAGATGATCAGTTAACATCTCCCCCAACAGAGGCTCACACCGGTGTTTCTTGAGGCCATAAAGTTTTACAAGCTTGCATACTTTTGTGTTCTTGGCCCCTCACTAAAACTCCTTCTGTTGGGACAGCAAAGCATTCTACTTTATATCCCCATTCAAGAAAATTTTTACATCCATTTATTAAAATTTTAAATATTTTGTTGCCAAGGAAAAGAGTGTCTAGATGGCAACCCATTTTTTATAGGGGAAAATGTCTCCTCATAATCGAACCCTTTTTTCTATGCAAAAAGTTTTTCCTGACGACTTTGTGCTTGTCAAGTGAGCCATCAACTTTGTACTTGTTATTGTAGATCCACTTGTAGCCAATTGGTTTAGTTCCCAATGGAGGATCAACCGGCTTCCAAGTTGCATTCTTTATCGAGGCATCATATTCCTTAACATCAATTCATTCCGTTCGTCATGAGAAGCGAATTATTTGAAGAATTTGGTTCAAATTTGTAGATAAATTCAATTCACAATTATAAGAAGCATCCTTATCAATAGGTGAACGAGAATCATCTACATCACCTCCATTTTTTCCTAGTATAACTTCTTGTTCTTGTCTTTCCAACACATTAAGGATGAACATTTTCAAGTGTCTTTGTTATCCATTTGGGAGGACCGTTCTAAGATGTACAGGCTACTCGACTCAACGAGTTAGGATTGAATCAAGATTAGTCTCCCAATTCTATCAAGTCCATCCTCAAAGTGTCATCAGTAGGCTGGATCTTCATGTTGGGGAAAGTGATTTATAAAGGTGATTCACAAATTTATTTTTTATGAGAATACCCTCTTCAATAAGTGGAATATGATTATCAAATTCTTGAAATGGTTGTGTTCACGAATCTATCAAAACGATCAAGCTATCGCTCAACAACATTTTCTATCTTCGAAGATTCAAAAGAAGTATGACATCTCTAGATACTAAAAACTTCTTATTAACTTTTTGTCATGAGAGAAACTATGCTCTGGAGGTATTGGAATACCCCAAGAAGATACACTTACAACTCCTTGCCCCAATTTTGTTTCATTTTTACTTAAGTATCAAGGCATAACGAGGTGGAGCCAAAGCCACAGATGCTTTACCAAAGGAATGTGCCCATGACACAATTCATAAAGAGACTTGTTTTCTTATTGCATTAGAAGGGAAACCTATTCTTTATATACAAAAAATATAACTTCCAAATGTAAAATTTATGTTTTTCAAGAAATGCATGATGCATCCCATGAATTTCTTACATTTTAGAGAAAGAATATATACATAAGAAATAGAAAAACATCAAGGAAAATTACATGTGGATGCATCATTTCCATCTCTATTGTAGCATATGAAATGAAGACCATATTTTCCTTTAGAAATTGTCCACCCCCTTCCTATGAAATGTATTCTCCCTCCTCCTCTTCAGCCACCTCTCATTAGGGAATTTTGAGGTCTAAAATTAACCTCCTAAGGAAATTCTAAAATAATAATCCAAATAATAAAATAATATTTGATTGCATCATCGAATTTTAGAGGAAAAAATAAAGAACTACTTTTTCAACTTGTATTTTGACTCATCTCCTAAGGTTTTACTTAAATTTTTGAAAAGGAATACTCATTGAATTTAATTCAATCTTATCAGGAGTGCCCATGTTGCATACTTTTGAGGGACTTTGCGACAGAAAAAATGAGAAATATATAGAAAATGTGATTGAGTCCATGAAAACTATGAAACATGCGTACTCCTTGGATAAGAAATTAAATTTTGTATCCAACGATTACTCTCTCTAGAATTTAAAGATATGACCCCTTATGGAGATAATTTGCACATACGAGTTGAAAAAAATATTTTTATTATTTTATTATTTTTTAATCTTTTTACTTTTACTCCAAAAATGGTGAATCATCCCCCATGGTTGACATCATCATCTTGAATCCTATTGGTTCTCATAAAGTTTATTTTGGTTGTACATTTTTCTTAGGAGGCCCATTTTAAACCTAAAAATTCCCTTAATCTCCTCTGAAAGAATATTGAGAATGATTATTCTCTCTATGTACAAGACATACAACTTCTTCAAAATCTTGAGAGATGTCTTCTTCCCAAAATCGTTTTCTCTCTGCACATAGAAACTATTACAGAAGAAATCGGTAATCTCCTTGAGGTTACCACTTGCTTGCAATGACTCAATATAATGTGAGTAAGTGGGATATAATGCCTTGACATAATTTATGAAATGTGTTTATTTCAAAATATGGTCATTTTTAATGTTATGCAGTAGATATTACTTTTGATGTAAAAGAGGGTCCATCATTTTAATTCAAGTACAGATAGTTTAATCATCGACTAAACAACTTCAAGCCCTCAATGTCAGTCATAGAGTTCTTTCAACTTCTTCGGGGCTTCATAAGAATATAGAAAATGGTGTAATATGGTGAATCACCTCTTCATTCTGATCTTAATCACAAGGCATAGGCCTTGCTATTCTTGTTTTCCCAAATGGCGATCTCCTTGTATGATGTGGAAACTGTAGGTGCATTGTATCAATCTCCTTCAGAATTCCTTTCCACGTCTCATTAAAAATGATGTGCTTGATTTTCCGGGGACCGATTTAGGATAGTTCTCATTTTCGGAAGAGAACCATGCCCATAATAGATATGAGTGAATGAATTCTAATATGTATTATAAAAAAGTTTACACTCTACTACCAATTTTGTCAATTTGTTCGGGTGTGAAAAGAATTCTGGTGATGCTAAATTTTTGTAAAGTGCACAAAGGGCATAGCTAAAATGGGGTTCGTCTAATACCATATGGGACCCACGGGTAACTCTGCCAAACTGAAATGAATTTCATTAAGGTGCATACGAATAATGCATGGAGGGCGGGACTACAAAATTCATCTCCCATTCTCTTTCAGAATTCATTTATTTGGTATTTACATTATTTTTACAAGTTCACCCCAATCCCTAGGGTAGGTTTTTCAACAACACGTGAGGAAGAAATGTAGGAAAATAATGAAAAATTTAGAAAATAGAGGTATCATTATTGATAAAAAGGCTTCGAGGATCGGTTAGCTTTCCCATTTTTTGGAGCTCTCATTGTATTTCTCTCTCTCACACACTCTTGGACACTTAGAGTTTTTGGAGTACTTTGGCATTGGAGCAAGAAAGAGGAAAGGAAAGCGGGAAAAAGGAGGAAGCAAGCAAGGAGGAGTAGGAATCAAGCATCTATAACGAGGATTATTGGTAGGTATCGGTTGCATGTGTAATTTCCTTGCTAGATTTGGCATGCATGGTATTACATGTGTGGTTTCTTGTTGTCCTAGCATGGGTTTTACCCGAGGCCGTGAAAATGATTTTAGTCTAGCATTTCCATTTCTAGATGTCATGGTGTTGTGGAGTTCTCATGTTTTGGTTTATCCCAGGATTCTGGGATGGATTCAAAATGAAATTAGAATTGAATCTATGAATTGATATAACAAATGGCCTAGTAACCCTTGAAACGAACTATGGGTTGCGGTAAATCTGAATAGTGTGTTGCCTCGATGAGCCTAGGAATCCTTGAGCGGTGAATGGAAGGATATCTGATAAAGCCTAGAGGTGGTTTTCTCTCCATCACACACGAATCCCATGTTGGGGATCGCGGTGGAAATCCTAGAGCGTGTGTCTCAATTTACGGCCTAGTGACCCACGATTAGGCTTGTGGATTGCTATTAAATACTAAGAGATTAGGAGACATGAAAATGCCTCACGGTTTAGCGAAGAGAATCTAGTGATATCCATGCTTGTGTTGGCCAGTATTTATAAGGGTAAAGATCACGGTAAAGCCTAGTTTGTGATTGATGAGGGTGAGGTGGTTAGCCTCGGGATGATCTGGTTGGTTTTTTGGTTTAGGTCCCACATTCATGCTTGAAATATGGCACGGGGGTGATTGGATGAAGAAGAAATTTTTCTCGGAAAATCTGTCGTTAGGTGGAACATGCATTAGAGGAATTTTGAGGTCTAAAATGGGTCTCCTGAAATAATAAAATAATAGTTAAGCCAATAAAATAATATTTATGAATTTGCAATTCACATTTTGCACCAAATCCATGTAACCATGGTTAAATTCGATTCAAAAGTTGTCCCAAAATAAAATTAATAAAAAAATTGTATTGATGTGACTATAAATAAAAATGAGTTTTTATGAAAAATTCATTATCATTGTACAACTAATGCATTTTCCTTTATACTTAAATAACTTAAAAATAAAATATAAATATAAATTCTTAAATTCTTAATTATGAATATACTATTAATTAAAATTTATATTATTTAAATTATATAATAACATGTAATTAATATACTATACGTTAATAATATATAATATAATCTAATATTTGTTGAAAAGTGTGTAAATATAATATTTATTAGAAAAGTGTGTAAATACATAGAATTGTGTAAGGATAGCAAATGAACAACTTTCAAAAAATATGAATTGACAATAATAATATTTTATTCAAAAATTGTGAAATGACATTTATTATGAGTACTTTACTTTATGACTTTAAAGAGTATTTAGAGCACTGCCATGGTTAACCATGAGTTTTTATCCACCATTCATAATGTGACAAGTAAGTACCCTTTAACTCAAACAATGCCACCTCAACCATTAGGGATGATGTCATCCCCTAAGGCCATCATTTGATTTCTCATAAAGTGAATTTTGATTATCCTGATTTCGTTAGGAGGCCCATTTTAGACCTCCAAATTCCCTAATAAATCATCTACATTTAGTTTCACTCATTAATGTGAAACTCATTCCTTTAGTACTTGGTATGAAAATGTCTTGGTTGTTATGTTGATTTCATTGATGTTATATCCATGGTATTTTTTTTGTTGCTATTATGTTGGTTATAAGCTTGTATTTTATTAGTGATCATGTATCGCTCTATCTAAGTTTTCATAATAAACGAATATAAAATGTATCTATGGTAAAATAGATTATGATGCAGCTTATCATGTAAGGGATCAATGCTTCTTTTAATTCTCAGATAACTATTAGACCCCCATGTTTAACTATGTTGTTAACGCATGTAGATGCAATGTTTTTGACATGTTTGGGGAAATTCTTTGTCATGGTGGGTGGGGGTTAGATGATTTTCACGATGATGTGATTTCTTCCATGTATTTTGTTTAATTTTATTTATCCCCTCACGAAGTTACGGAAGTTCCTAGCGGTGAACTTGGTTCCAGGGATGAAAATGTGGCACAAATCTGCATTGCGGGCACAAAAATGACCTTTTGAGGCCTTAGCCTCTACTGTAAACAAGGCAAGCCTTTTGATAAGGGCCTATAACAACTCCCTTTCCTTTAGATTCCCGCTGCTAAGCATAAAAATGAGTCAAAAATAAGTTCCCCCTCGAGGCAACAAGAGCTTGGAAGGTTTGGATTACCTCCTTGGTATGTCAATCTGATGTAAAGGTTTTGGTTGTCGTGTTTGTACGATTCACTTCCTTAAAGTCATTTGTAGGAGGTTGAATGTCATATTAGTAGCCTCTTGTCATGTTTACCTTGGTTGGTGGTTACTTGGTAGATGTGGGAGCAAGGTAGCATAGGTGGTATTAGAGCACGGTTGCACTCTCCTTGGGTTGTGTGTTTGTTGTGCATACATGTTAATTGAATATGTGTTTACCTCATCCTTGTTCTATGTGCTTGTTGTGTATGCATGATGGCGTTGTTTTGGTTTATGATCTATTTATGTGATATATGATACCACAAACAGGTATCAAAGCATGGTTCAACTCTTTTGGACTAGATGGGTAGTGTGTTGATAATGCGTTATGTTGATTTCTCATGTGTTTCTCATACCTATGTTGTATGTGATTGTTTCATCCGCATTGTGTTGGCCATGGTGGAAATGGTGCCGCCAGCAGAGTGATTATGATGTTGTTGTCAACATTATATGCAGATATTGTGTGTGCCTCTTGCTTACATGTTATTTACATGTTGTGTAGCCATTTATTGTTTATGCTAAGTCACATATTGGTCATGATTTTGTGTTGTCCATATATCCTTTCTTATGTGATGATATACATATGTACATGCATTGGTCGTTCATGATTGGTTATAAATGTCAAGTGGGTGCACATGGTCAGTTTTATTGGTTTGGTGAAGGTTGTTGTGCATGGAGTAATTTTGTACAATTAGGTCATCGTGATGTTTTTTGGTATGATATAGTGCTTACGTGTTGGATGAGATCGAGCGGGGAGATGTGGATCATCAAAGTGAACTTGCAATATTGGACCTTGAGGCAAAGATCGAGATCGTCATCCAAGTGTGCATGTTTAGAAGGAAAGTATGTAGTTCATGGTTGTTGTAAGCATTAGGATCACTTATGTGTTTGTCTTGTTTTATTTTGGTTACATGTGTTATGTGCTAGGCGATCAACGTAGTCATATGAATTGTGATTTTGTATGTACCTTTCATTATATTGATCTTATGGTTACATACATTATAGATGCTAGTTGATCAATGTGGTCATATGCATTATGGTTATGGGTATTTCTTTCATTCTATTGATGTTATGGTTACATACATTATAGATTATAGTTTAATAGTGTAGTTATATGTACATGTTTTAGATAGTCATGAATGATAGAAACCTGTGGTGGTATGCATTGTTATTGTTTTTTTATGTTGAATAACATATGTTGTTGATGAGCATGATATATAACTTGTTGTTGTTGTAGTATATAACTTTTGTTGTTACTTGATGTTTGGGGTTATGGAGGTCAGGCACGAGTCAACCTAACTATGATAGCGTGTTGTGTTATGTCTAAACTAACGTTGCATATGTGATTGTATGCATGATTGAAATTTTCGATGGTTATGATGTGAACATGTTAGTTAGTTACCATTATGGATATCATGATCTTGTTATGTTTGAGTTGATATGTTGTGACATTATGTTGTGCCTAATCTGGATTGATTTTGCAAACAAGATAGCCTCCCCTAAGATACATTAAAGTGTATGAGTTTGATTACGTCATATACTTGGTGTGAATGTTTTATTATGTCGTCTATTTGGTGTTTGATTGATTTGGTGTCTATTATGTCATCTAGTTGATTTATTTATCATTGTGAGTTTATGTTTGTTTGAATGTTTGATTAATCACATGATGTGAGTATGTGTACGTAAGATTTCATGAAGGAGAGATCTTGTTTTAAGATAGTTGTGCTAACACATACATGATAAGATAGCTGGTATATACTTGAGTGTAAGTGAGTGATAGTTGTAGTATTATGTATTATTACTTGATGAATTGGAGTTCATTGTTGATTACTGACATAGTTTTTTTATTCTTGGCAAAAGTTGATTTTGAATTAATAGATATGTTGTCTCAATGTTGGTACATTTGGTTACCATGTGTGTGTGCTTAGCACATGAGTAATATAACTTGTATGTTTTTATATTTATTTATAGATTACATTTTATGTTTCTATGAAAATATGATGCAAAGGATTCATGGGAAAAGAGACTCTATGAAGTATTGAAGGCCTAGGTTGATCTTTCCTTTCCAAGCATTGAGAACCCATGGGAATTAAGTCATGATGTTTGTTTCAAGTCTCGTTCTTTTGGTATTTTTTGTGATTTTACGCTTAATTTGAGGTTTTTGTGCATCTGGTGCATGATCATGCCACTTTGTTGTGGTATCGTTGTGTTGAGCCCCAAAGATGTCTTTTTCTTTCACAAATTTCACTTTCATTTCCTTTGTCCTTTATCGAGATATAGGCTTAAAATATCAATGGGATTGATTAAAGTCACTTTAAGTGCATACAATAAACGACTTACCCCACTTTCGTGGTTTTGTTGTTGTAGTAATTTTTGACAAGACTTAACTACGAATACGACCATTCGCCAAGCTGACCTTATTAAAGTAGCTATCTTCATGTTCCTACAGATTACGGTGTCACTTAAGGAAAAAAAAAACATGTGGTTGAATTCCAGAATACCTACATCATTCCTTGCCCTCTGAAGTACGAGCAAAAATGCGCAAGTGGTTATGCACGTGGAGGAAACCCAAACTAAAGTAGATTCCTACCGGAGCAAGGACTCTGCAAATGTCTTCGTAGTAACAGAGCCTCACGAAGAGTTCTAATTTGATTTTAATTGAAAAAGACACTTATCCCTATTTCTTCTCCAGGCAGTTATGTATTTCTCTTATAAGAATAACTCGGGAAGGCAGAGACGAGTTAGTTAGTTGATGTTTTATTGTTAAGTTGTCCAAGACCATAATACTCTTTTTTTGAAGCATTTTCCTTTAATGAAGAAGAACAACTTTAATACATAATATGAAGCAATCTTGAGGGAGATTCGTGTGCTAATGCGGTGGTAGAGGGCCCCTACTACCGAGAGGCTACTGTGCATATTGTTTAGATAAGTAACTTGCTTCTGTTTCGTTCCTAATTTAGGCGGTTTTACGGAACTTTATATTTTATGCTCACTTACATCAAATGTTACGGCCAGGTATTGTTCTCATGAATTGTTCCAAAATATCACTAACTTATTTGAATGATATATAAACGTAGTATTTGAATTAATTGCATTTTAGTTCGGTTGTAGTATTTGATTGGTATATTAGTTCGGTTTTGTTTAATGTATTTTAAGTTTTATTAGGCAGATTTGTATTCTGGATTGTTGCATTAGACTTAAAGGCCTTCATTATTTAAAAAATACTCTTGTTTTTAATCTACTGCTAATACATCATTATCATAGGAACAAATTGGCAATGTCATTTTGAAGTCTTATTTGTTCTACAATTTCTCACAATTTTACAAACGCCTTTTTCAAAACTATTCCAAAATATTTCTAACCCTTGAATGAGGCTTAATAGTGACATTTTGAGTTGCGAATGGATTAATTTTAGTGTCATAAGTTAATTTAGAGTAGGGTTCCTTACTATGTTGCGGATAATCTTTTCCAAATGTGTTCCAACAAATTTCTAGCAGGTGGATGAGATTTTGTTTTTTGTGATATTGTAAGTTGTTGTTTGCTTAGAAGAACCTCATTGCATTAAACTTATCCTTTTCTCAAGTTGTTACAACACCTTCTAATGAAATGAATTGAGTGAGGTTCATGTTATGAGTTATTTTTCTTGTGGGATTTTGTCTGTGAATTAGCATTTTTACGTTTCCCTGGGTGCTATACATAGTTTGAATAGATTTTTCTGTTTTAGTGTGACCAATAACTTCTCTTTGCCCGACAACTTAGTTATTTCCTCTTAGAATAAAAACAAAAAACCAAAAACACTAGAAAAACACTAAACAAAACGAAGTAGGAAGACGGAATGCCTAGGCACATATAGTGCACTTCACTTCAACGATTTACTAGTCCACGGTTGAAAATTTATGACATCAATTTAGGAACACTAAGTTGAGCGACATTTTATTGTGATTAATAGGGAAGTGTAACTAGGTAACCTTGTTTCTTACCTCCCAAAAACAATGATATGTGTAGAGAAAGAGACTCAAGGGTAGATTCATAAGAAGCAAAAGCTGATTCACGGAACACCACTTGTGCCACCAGACCAAGAGCGAGGCACACACTCCAACTCAAACCCACATCCCACACTCATACCGATCATAGACTTCTAGAGGACTTAAGATCGGACATTCGATCGAGAAAGACCTTCCAGCACGTCACGAACCTATCTTAGAAGAAGATTCAGGGACCCCTGCTAGAGACTAAACTTTCCACTTCCATAGGAGAATCAACCATGGCGAGGAAGAAGAGGAGGAGGAGGAGTCTTTAATGGAGAACATACACTATTTGGAGGGTAGAGAGTGAGGTAGAGGAGAAGGAGGTGAGGTGCGAGAAGGAGAAGGAGAGTAAGTGAAGAAGGAGGAGTGAGGAAGAGGTGGAAGGAAATGGAAAGCTCTTTTGGGTTTCCTATAGTGAATGAAAAAGCTCAATGCAATTATGAAAAACATTTCACCTACGTACGCTTCCAAAATTTTATGGACTCAAAAGTGAAGATCTTGAAACCTTCCCCTATTTGAATTTGAAGTCCTATATGTAAGAACCTATGATTACTTACAAAGATGCTCAAAAAACTTAAACTATTCCCTTCAACATTGAAAGGAAATGACATTAAAATGGTTTATTAGGTTTGATCAACAGTTCTGTTAGGACATGGGGAAGACATGAAACATGCATTTCTAGAGAGGTATTTGGATTACGTATGCCAATCAACCATAAGAGAGGGAAGTGTTTAAAATGCTACAAAAAAGAGGATGAAAACACAGAATTTTTTGGAGAGGTTTAACTACAACATCAAGAAAAATGGAAAACTTAGATCAAGATACAATAAAACTCTCTTGTTGAGAGCAATTAGGGATGAATGGCTAGATATCCTTAGTATGATGGGAGAAGGATACATCTCCAGCTCATATTACCTGAAATAGCTGAATTATGTATCAACCTTTCAAGAGGGAGGAAATCCAAAAGCTGACAAAGGACCAGAGGCTGCATTTGTCTTGCAAGGGGCAAGTAAGTACGCTTCTAGGACGTTAGTGGGGAAGAAATAGCACATATGCTTGATGAATTAAAATGCGATATTTTAGGGAGTCTTAGTGAAAAAATAGACACCACAACAAATTACAAAACAAACAAAAAGATGAATGCGATGCCTTAACAATCTTTTGTCCCAAATTTAGAAGAAAAGCATGCTGAGAGAGTGCCCTTTGGATGCAAAATTAGTAGAGACATGTAATCTTTTCGAGAAAAACATGAGACAAGATTTGATAAGCCCTTCCTGGTCTGTTAAAGTTGTCTTTCAAGAAGAAACCCCTACAAATTCCACAGAACCTCTCAGTTTTGTCTCTAGGAGGGAGCCTTGGCAAGAGACCTCGAACACAAGAGATTCCATGATCATTGCAATCAATCCCCACAAAATTAGAATTCTTGGTAGCAACCTTAGCCCCAATTCCAAAATCAATCTCAAACTTGGAAGCAAGGCACAAAATCCCTATGGAAGATACTCTCCATTTCTCAATCATCACCATCCTATCACCATATCCACATTTCCCTCTCCAACAAAATCTGCTAACAAAATCCTCAACGGAGAATCCTCCAAAATCCACAACATCAAAATTCACCACTTCCATTACTACATTTCCTCGAAAGCAAATGGATTTCCTAGCAACCCATACCAAACCCCAACAGCCAAAAATCACTCAGAACACATACATGATAGAAGACGATAGTTTCCAACCTGTTTGATCACTCCTTTAGACCTTAATGATGTTCAACTTGGGTGCAGAAGAATACTTGAAAAGAAGAAACCTTCGTAATCATACAAGAACAAAACAACTTTGAGGAGAGATTCTCTGCGGGTAAAATGAAGTCTTGAAGAAGACACATCTTTCAAAGACAAGATATTCGAAAAATTAAAACAAAAAGAGCCAATAATTTCTGCTCTATATTAGAGCGACCATCAACATGCATCTAGAAGCACTCCCCTTTCGAGAGAAAGATTACAAATTGATAGGGGTGTGAAAAAACAGTGTCGTTGCCTAATTATGATTTCCTAAATGGTGAGAAATTTTTTTGCATTAAGATCCATTATTACAAGCTATCAAAGAAATTCTAATTTTAGCAAAAACAATAAAGGAATTGAGCATGAAAAAGCAGGAAAGAATCAAAGAGACAAAAGAAAAATTCAATTGGTAGGAAAAATAGCAGATATCATGATGGGTAAGATTGCCATTCCAAAGTATCTAGACCCGGAAATCCGATTGTTAAAATGCATCAATGGGCCGAAGTCCAAAACACACTTATTGACGGTTGGGAGCGACAATCAATATCATGAGTAGACAAATCATGGATAAAACTGAAACTTCCTAATCTTTTCTTTTTACACCCACATTATTACAATTAGCAGAGACGAGATATGTGATCAAACACGATGGGGTAATAGAAGACATTCCGGTGTCTCTAGATTCTTCGAGGGTATCTGTGGTTTGCAGTCCTAACTCTAAGAATAATCTAGGAGGGCATCGTAATATATTAGGAAGACCTTCGGTTAGCTACGAACGATGCTTTCATTAGTTGTAGATCCCGATGTGTATACATCTCGATGGTAGTTCAACCAAGAAATTTACCTTGTATCCTACGAGCAAAGACAATTACGAAATTAGACAGTGCTCAATGGATTGAGGATGAAGAAGACTATCTGACCTCTCTTCACAATTTTAGGAAATTGATGAAGGCACGACCAAATCTAAATACCTTAGAAAATTTTGAATCCTTTTAAGATACAAACATGAACAATTTCCAAGAATAATCCAACATTGAGTTTTGTCATCAAGATAGAAGTCTCTTTATTCCATGGATAAATTTGGCGACTCTACAATTGAGATATTTCCCGGAGTAAAATTTTAAACATAAACGAGAACCTAGAGAAATCTCAACAAGAAAAGCTAAATAAAGATATTAGAGAAACGTTATTACTGCATATGCATGGGGGTACACGATATGAAAGGGATAAGCCTAAGACTTGCACTCATCACATCTACATAGAGGAAAATTGTAAGCAATCGGACAACCCTCGGAGACGGATGAATCCAAATCTTAGGGAGATTGTTAAAGAAGAATTATAAGAAATTGTTAAATGTCAACTTTATCATCCCATTTCAAATAGTGATGGGTTTCTCCTTTGGTAATTGTGCCCGAAGAAAAATGTTAAATGGAGGGTATGTGTTGACTACGGGAATTAAACAAAGCTACTCTTAAAGAATCATTTTTCCCCTATCTTTCATAGATCGGTGTTAGATACATTAGGCAGGAAAAAGCACTTCTCATTTTTAGATGGGTTTAGTGGTTATAACCAAATTCAAGTAACACTTGAAGATCAGGGAATAAATACATTTGCCTATCTCAGCAGAGTGCCTGTAACCCCAAAGGTATTTACATTTGGACTATGCAATGCACCTACAACATTTTCAAAGGGTAGTACTAGGAGATATTTTCGGATCTAATACATGATTGTGTAGAGGTATATATGGATGATTTCATAGTCTATGGAAACACATTTTGAAGAAGCCTTAGAAAACTTGGAAAAAAGTTTTAAAGAGATGTAAAGAAGAAAATCTTTCACTAAGTCATGAAAGTGTTTATGATGTTTACGGAAAGGAATTGCTTTGAGGCATCACATTTCGAGGATACAGGATTAGAGTTGATGAGTCAAAATTTGAAGTCATCTCTAACTTATCTATTCCAAGTTGTCAAAAAATATATTCGTTTTCTGGATTTTACGGATATTATCGAGTTTATGAAAACTTCACAAGATCGCATCTCCAATTTTTAGGTACTTGCAAGAATCGTAATTCAGAAATTGGAATCACGATTGCCGATTGTTAACTTTGAGACCTTGAAAAAAATCTCTGAAGCACCTATTTTAAAGGACTAACTTTAGAAGTTACCTTTTCATATTTCAACGAGATGCCTGGAATCGACTTTGGGAGCGATGCCAGGACAAAAAGACTGATTCCTTATGCCATCTACTATACAAGTAAAATTTGACTCCTTGATTAAATTATCATATGCTTGAAAAAGTTCTTAGCTGTTAACAATTTCATAAATAAATTCGAACACTATATAACAAGCTATGAAATTTTGTTCACAAATGCCACTACGCAATTAGATATCTAATGAAAAAATAAATTATAAACTGACAGAGTCATAATATGGTTATTGCTTTTACGAAATTGAACATTACCATTCTAGATAGGCTTGGGAAACAAAACACGGTAGCTGATTTCCTATCTAGACTCCAAAACATCAAAGACAATACTCAGTTGAAGATCGATTCCTTGATGAATGTCTTTTTGCAATTTCTACTCAAACTTATTTTGTTTTAAGCATTGCTAATTATTTAGTTTCGGGGAAATTTCCTTCAATAATGAATGCAAGAGACAAAAGTGTTGTAATGATGTGAAATATTCTTGGGTTGCTAATGAGTTATACAAAACGAGGTCCATATTTTATCCAGTAGGAGAGATGTGTTCGGGAAGATGAGATGCACGAGATCCTCAAGGCATGTCATGATGAACCTTGTGGCAAACACTTTGTTGATAAGATAACATAAAGTCTTATTTAGGATACTATTGGCCATCCCTTTTTAAAGATGCTAAAGAGTATGTCAAAAAGTGTGACGATTGCCAAAAGGTAGGAAAACCTTCCCCTTCGGGGTGAGATGCATTGCGGCCCTCGGTACATATTGAACCTTTGAGAAATGGGCTTTAGATTTTGTGGGACCTATTAGTTCTCCCATCGAAGACAAAAGAAATATATATTGGTTGCATTGATTATGTTACCAAATGGGTAGAGCCAAGACCATTACTTTCGTCTTAGTTATACACTTAGTTAATTTTCTTTTTGAGGATATTTTTAATCATTTTGGTGTCCCAAGAGAAATTTTTACGGATCAGAGAGCTCAATTCACATCAAGGCTAGTGGAAACAATGATGGAGAGGTACAAAGTCAGGACACGGAGAAAATCTACTCCCTATCATCACAAGAAAATGATCAAAGTGAATCTACTAATAAGGTAATTAAAGGGATCCTAATAGGGAGCATTCATTTATAGAAGAGATTGGGAAGACAGGGCTTCCTCAAGCCTTGTGGGCCTATAGAACTACATGGAGAAGCACAACGAGGTCATACTCACAGACTTTTTTATGGAAAATAAGTTTTATTTCACATAGAGTTTGATTCCAAACTTTTAAAATGGCGAGTTGACTAGGACTTGATCTAACGGAGAGGCACAAAAGCACGATTGGGCAGTTAATGGGTGGATGAGATCGGACAAAATCTGAGTCCTGAAAACAAAGTATAGTCTAGCAATAAAGGACTAGATGGTATGATAAGTACATCGAAGAAATTCAAAGAGGTAGTGGGCCCTCTTGTTTGATTCCAAAAGTTCAAAGATTTTCGAGTAAATTCCAAACACATTGGCTTGGGCCATATGAAATTATGAAAAATTTTGAAAATAGATCAATAAAAATCGGGACAATAGATGAAGAAAATGTCACTTTTCTTAGTGGTCATAGATTGAAAAGTGTATCATAAGCCACTTTCAAGAGAAGAATTTGTCAAAAAGTTGAAACAATGATGTGAAGTTAATGAAGAAAAATTCTTCTGCTTCATCAACTTAATTGAATTTTCTAAATTCAAATGCATGAAAAAAAAGAAAGTATAAACATGAAAACTAATCAACGAATTAGCATATTTATACAGAGAAAATATAAAGATGAAAATCAAAATCCTTCGGACACTTTAGATTTTCCAGTCCCATTCTCTGTACAAGAAGCTATCACAAAATCATAAGTGCAGGACCCATTTTATATATCATATTCCACTTATGATCCATTTCACTCCATCATGTCTCACTTCGACCATGTATTTCATTCACTCCATTCATCCTGCTTCATTCCACCATATTTCATGATCCATTTTATTTCATTTTATACTACATTCCGTCCATGTTTCAAAGCTTCTACGAGTGTGCAGCAACGGGGGCATTCTGTTGCGGATATCCTGCGGGAAACTATCCAAGCCAACCACTTGTTCAACGACGGTACAGTCTGCACCAACTATGTCAACAAGAAAAATCAAAGGGATTATGAAGACGGAAGGATTAATGATTTTAAAGGAAGAAAAAGCATATTAAAACCAAAAAAATCAAAAGAAAAGGCTAAGGTAAAGTTGTGAAATTATTATGATAACAGTTATGAAAGTTATAGTATGGTTAAGTTATATGTATGTTTCCATAAAATTATTTTAATTATTCATATTGATGGAAGCTTATCATAAAATCCTTGGACAAAATCCCTTCCATTCCACCATACCCAAAGAATCATCACTTATTAAAAATTAACGGTTAGTGCGGAAGTGACCTATTAGGTCATCATAATCAAAATATTCGGTGATGATTTTGAAATTCAGGAGATTTTTCCCTCGGTCTTTTCCTCCGCGTGACTCTCAAACTCATCAATTTGTGTGAATTACCCTCACCATATTTCACTCATCCCATAACCACTTCATGTCATCTTTACGTAGCCAACGGTCACAACGGTATAAACGAGAGAAGTCATCTTTGAGGTAAAAACAACTCTCTACGGCCATTTTTCGCGTGAATAGAAGAGCGGTAATAGAACGATAAATTGAAGGTTGAGAAAAAGAATCCACGGGTCTCATTGTAAGGTCCGAACCGATTTGAAACCAAATACTTAGAGGTTACCCATAGATTAGAGAGATGCTACGGCGGATTTGGGTGGTAAAGTTTTTGGAAAAGTTCAATGGTTTTCATAAGGAAATCTAACAAGGTATTTTCACCTTGGTCCTTCAACGGAGTCAGTTGAAATTGGAGATGTCAAGTTCACTATTATAGAATCCTTCATTGCGGAAACGTGAGAATTACTGAGCAAGGTGAACGATGGTTCAAAAACAAGAGAATTTCACAATGAGGCATGGAGGCAGATGCTCAAAACACGGTATGGATATTTTAGTTTTCAAGAAGGGCATTCCCTGGCTGACCTTTGGAGAATAAATGGTGAAATACGTTGCTCATTTTGCAAATTTTTATAACTTGTGAGGGAAAGGTTTGGTGCCTATATGTTTATCACATTCGGATTATGATGCATTTTCCTAGATGAAGAAATCAATTTACCCTTTTCTTACTTCATAACCTAAAGAGAATGGCTTGTAATGTCCAAAAGAGGGTTCAATTCTTGGAAACCACCTTGTATCACCATGGCCTAGTTAAATCTAATTGAGTATCATTTGAAAAATGTGGGAGACAATTGGGATAGAGTTCCTCTTGAGAATCACTTTGAAGAACCCAAGGAATCTCCATACGAAGGAAAACTTGCAAGAAGAAGCACGAGAGGAAATTTTCCAAATACGTTGAACAAAGAAGCTGAGTAAGTCCATACAAGAGGGCAGGTGAGGAGAGATTATCTGCGGTGGCTAAAATTGAGGAAACAACTTAAAAAAGAAAAGATAATAATAAGAAAGTATGCCAAGGAGAAGGTGAGGGACCATCTAAACTAAGATGAAGCCATGAGCTTAGAGGCATATTGAAGAAGACGAAGTTAAGCAAACGGACATCATAGACATTGAAGAAAGAGACACTGTATGGAGTCTCCACCGAGTACCCGATTACGAAGGATCTTGATGAAGAACTCCGGAGAGATAGACCTAGCACAACAACAAATCTATAATTATGTTGGAGTCATTATAAAAGAGAGCCTCGGAAAACGAGAGGAAGAACTCCCTGGTCACCAAGATGCGCAATTGAAGTACTATTAAGAGACAAATATGAATTAAGAAGTACTCAATGAGCATATAAAGAATGAAAATGAAATTTACAAGGGAACAAGTCAAACTGAAAAGTATATGAACACAACTCTCTCTCTTTGCAAATGGAAAAATTGCTGAGAGCTAGTGAAAAATTTGAAGAAGAAAAACAAAAAATTGAGCGGGGAACTTATAAATTTGAGATTCAAGTTGGTCATAAGAAACCTAGGATGCCATTGAACACCAAGCAAAGTAGAAAAGGAGGTTAGGTGTCTAAGCGATTTGAATACATGGATTGATTGCATGAGGACATGCAAAGTTTTAGGTGGAGGTATGTTGAGCCCCGTGAATGTCTTTTTCTTTCACCAAATTTCCACTTAATTTGTTCCCCATTGTCCTTTGTCGATTTATAGGCTTAAAAGATCAATAGAAGTTGATTAAAGTCACTTTAAGAATACATACAATGGTGACTTACTATAATTTTCGTGGTTTTACATTAGCTGTGTGTTTGGCCCGAACTTAGCTACGGAATGCGCCATTCTGTAGCTAGTCCCCTGTTCCGCACCTATCTTGTACAAAACATTCACACGGAGTTACGGTGTCACTTAAAGAAAAAATGCATATGGTTGAATTCAAAACTCACCTACAACATTCCTTTCCCTCTACAAAAATTTGAGCAAAAATACGCAAGTGGTTGTATGCACGTGGGCTTAAACTAAAGTAGATTCCTACCGGAGACAAGGACTCTACATGTGTCTTCAAAAAAGTATAGAGCCTCACAAGAGTTCTAATTTGATTTTAATTGAAAAATACACTTATCAATATTTCTTCTCGGGGTAGTTATGTATTTCTCTTATAAGAATAACTCGGCAAGAGGCAAGCTAGTTAGTTGATGTTTTATTGTTAAGTTGTCCATGACCATAATACTCTTTTTTGAAGCGTTTTTCCTTTAATGAAAGAAGAAAAACTTTAATACATGATTTGGAAAACAATATTAGGGAGATTAGTGTGCTAATCACAGTGGTAGAAGACCCCTCTTTGTAGAGAGTTTGTGCATATTGTTTAGATAAGTAAATTTAGCTGTTTCGTTTCTAGTTCTGTTACATTAGACTTAAAGGCCTTCATTATTTAAAAAGCTGCTCTTGTTCTTAATCTCTTGTAACCATCATTATCATAGGAACAAGAATTAGTAGTATCATTACGAAGTCTTGGCCAGATTACTGCCAATGTCTCACAATTTTACAAAGCGCCTTTTTCCAAAACTATTCCAAAAGATTACTAACCCTTGAATGAGGCTTAATAGTGACATTTTGAGTTGCAAAATGGATTAATTTTAGTGTCATAAGTTAATTTAGAGTAGGGTTCATACTATATTTCTGAGATAATATTTTCAAATGTGTTCCAACAAATTTCTAACCATGGATGAGATTTCTCTTTGATATTGTAAGTTGTTTTTAACAGAAGAACCTCATTGCATTAAAAATTATCCTTTTCTCAAGTTGTTCCAACATACTTCTAATGACATGAATTGAGTGAGTTCATGTTATGAGTTATTTTTCTTGTCAAGTTTTTCCAATCTGTGAATTAGCATTTTCTATTCCTAGGTGCTATACATAGTTGGAATAGATTTTGCTTTCTGTTTTAGTGTGACCAATAACTTCTCTTTGCCAACAACTTAGTTCTTTCCTCTTAGCATAAAAACACAAAACCAAAAACACTAGAAAAACACTAAACACAACGAAGCAAGGAAGCCAGATACCTAGGCACATATAGTGCACTTCACTTCTTGAGTTTACTAGCCCTGGTTGACAATTTATGACATCAATTTAGGAACACTAAGTTGAGCAGAGAGAGTCGTATTGCTTTGGTTTTCATGTTCTTCTTCTTGTTTGTTCATGTTCTTTCATTTTGTGTTTTGAGAGTATTGGAATTTGTTGGGAAAAGGAAAAGTTGAAGGAGTTGGAGAAAAGTTTGGAATGAAACCCCATCGAGGTAATGTAAGACAACGTGAATCTTGGTACATGGTAAGTCTGCATCGAAGGTAATAATATGACGGTCGGTAAATTTGGTTGCGTGCATCGTGGTAAATGAATGGTGGTAGTATATACATGAAATGGAAACATAAAGGTAAAGTGAATTGATCGGGTGTTATATACCTTGACCATGGTGGGGGCTGACTTGCTCACAATTTTGTGCATGTTATGCACGAATAAAAATTTATCTTACTTAGAGGCCTTATGATGCTCTGGTAATTATCTTGTGATCATGATTACGATAATTTCTATATATGTATATATGCATGTCATTATCTGAGTACGATCATGATTGCTTCATGTTGATGTTTATATAAGCATGTGTATGCATGTATGTTTTGTACGATAAGGGTCATCATGGATCATGAGTGTTTAATGAAAATGTTTTATGTATATAGATTTGTTTATTTATTTCATTGTTTGACACGATGAGTATGCATTTTTATGAAAATGATTATACATGTATGTATGTATGTGTCTATTTCTTTCGACGGGGTTCTCAAGGATGATTCTTGGAGAATGATTTCTTATGAAGAAGAGGTTCCTAGCTATCAAAATCAAGTAGAATAACTCGACAAATCTATGAGTTTAGTATAATGTGGACATGAATTATGCTACCTATGCTTGTGCTATCCTATATTTATGTTATGGACACGTGATGGGCCTCTAAATTAGACAAAAAATAAGGCCATATAACCTTTCTTAGGCACATAAAGGCTATATTAAATCTATCCTTCTACACCTAATAATGTTTTTTTTTAACTTTAATAGTTTTTTAGGGAGGTTTAGAATAATTTCATATCTATGCCAAATATTATTTATTTTTGAAAATATTGTGACAATATTAGGTAGATTATGAAGATTTGGAGGAGGAGATAGCCTAGGGTCTT